>JAJPUD010004651.1:3751-14463 GCA_023553655.1 Myrmecobius fasciatus | reverse complement strand
TTTTTTTTTTTTTTTTTTTTTTTTTTGTAGATAGGATTTTTCTTGCATAACTTCTCAAGCATTTCAACATTATTAACATGTAGTGGACTTCCTGCCATCTAGGGGAGGGGAAGGGACTGGGGGTAAAATTTGTAATGGAAAGCTTTGTAAAGATCAACGCTGGGGAACTACCCATACATATGTTATACAAATAAAAAGCTTTAATAAAAAAAATATAATTCATATCATCTGCAAAGAATGATAATTTTGTTTCTGCATTTCCTATTCTAATTCTTTTAATTTCTTTTTCTTCTCTTATTTATATAACTGTCTTTTCAAATATAATATTGAATAATAATGGTGATAATAAACATCCTTGCTTTATCTGTAATTTTATCAGACCTCTAATTCATCCCCATTATGAATGTTTGCTATTAGTTTTAGATAGATACAAATGATCATTTTAAGAAAAGTTCCACTTTTAATATGGGATGTAAAATGGATAATTTTGATAACATTAAATTTAAAATGGTTTGTATAAATAAAACTAATATAGCCAAGATTAGAAAGAAAGAGAAAATTGGGGGGGGGGAATTTTTACGGCCATTTTCTCAGATAAAGGCCTCATATCTCAAATATATAAAAAACGGAGTCAAATTTATAAGAGTATGAGTCATTCTCCAAATGATAAAAGTCAAAGGATATGAACTGGCAGTTTTTTTGGAAGAAGAATCAAATCTATATGAAGTCATGTAAAAAAACATTATAACTATGGAGACTGAATGTGGATCAAAGTACAGTATTTTCACTTTTTGTTGTTTTTTTGTTTGCTTTTTGTTTCTTTTTTTTCCTTTCTCATGTTTTTTCCCTTTTGATCTGATTTTTCTTGCACAACATGACAAATATGGAAATGTTTAGAAGAGTTGCACATGTTTAACCTATATCAGATTACTTGCTCTCTTGGGGAAGGGGGAGAAGAGAAGAGAGGAAGAAAAATTTGGAACCAAGGTTTTGCCAGTTTTGTCAGTGTTGGAAATTAGTTTTTCAGGTATTTTAAAAATAAAATAAAAGGGAAAAAAGTTATACATAATAGGAAAAAATGCTCTAAATCATTGTTTATTAAAGAAATGCAAATTAAAACCACTCTGTGGTGCCATCTCACACCATTATATGTATTGTATAGTTCCATGTATATATTTATATGTATATGAAGTTTTGGCCTTGTCTAATGCACAGTTGGGAGGGGAGGGAGACAACTTGGAAGTCAAAATTTAACAAAAAAAATTAATAAAAAATTTTAAAAAGAAAATCTATTCTTTGCTTTCTGTTATATTAAATAGGAATAAATAATGTATTTTGTGAAGTTTTTCTGCATCTTTTGATATAATCATGATTTTTGTTGTTATGATCAATTATGCTTATATTTTTCTTAATACTGAATCAGTCCTATATTCTTGACATATTTATCCCACCCATCAGTAGGAAAATTAATCTACAACTTGCTTTCTCTGTTTTTTTTTTTTTACTCTCCTTGATTTAAGTATCAAAATCATATTTGTGTCATAGAAGGAATTTGGTAGGATTCCTTTATCTTTTTTTTTCAAATAGTTTATTTGGTATTGAAATTAATTATTCTTTAAATGTTTGATGGAATTATTTGTAAATCCATCTGGTCCTGGTTCCCTTTCCCTCTCCCCCTTTAGAGAGCTCATTTATGATTTGTACAATTTATTTTTCTAACAGAGGGTTAAGTATTCTATTTGTTCTGTTAATCTGAGCAATTTTTATTTTAATAAATATTCATCCATTTCATTTAGATTGTCATTTTATTGGCATAAAATTGGACAAAATAGCTCCTAAGAATTGCTTTAGTTTCATCTTCATTGGTGGTGAACTTAACCTTTACATTTTTGATGCTGGTAATTTAGTTTACTTCTTTATTTTTAAAAAATTAAATTAGCCAATCATCTATTTTTTTCCATAAAACTAATTCTTAGTCTCATTTATTAGCTCAATTTTTTTTTGCTTTCAATTTTATTAAATTGTTTCCTTTTTTTAGGTTGTATGTCCAATTCACTGTTCTTTTTTCCTAATTGATGTTGTTTGGGGATACAAATTTTCCTCTAAATACTGCTTTAACTGCATCCCACAAATTTTGGTACGTTGTCTCATTGTTGTCACTATCTTCAACTTTCCAATTAATTTTAAATCTATGCTTCCAATGCTCTTTATTGAATGTAATTTTTATTGTATTATGGACTTAAAAGAGAACATTAATATTTCTGCTTTTCTGCATTTTTGATGTTTTTATGCTTTTTCATACTTTACAATCTTTTTTTGTGAAGGTGTCATGCATAGCTGAGAAAAAAAGGTATACTTCTTTCTATTTCCATTTAATTTTTTTTCTAGAGATCTATCCTATCTAATTTCTCTAAAATTCTATTTATTTCTTAACTTCTTTCTTATTTATTTTATGGCTAGATTTAATCTAATTTTAAGTTGAGATTCCTCATTAGTATAGTTATATTGTCTATTTCCTCTTGAAATCAATTTAACCTTTTCTTTAAGAATTTGAAGGCTATGTCATTTGGTGCATATATATTATATATGTATTATATATTTGATATTATTTTACTGTTTCTACTGCCTTTAAACTAAATGAAGTTTCCTGATTATCTATTTTAATTCGATCTATTTTTGCTTTTGTTTT
Organism: Myrmecobius fasciatus; assembly: GCA_023553655.1. Lineage (NCBI taxonomy): Eukaryota > Metazoa > Chordata > Mammalia > Dasyuromorphia > Myrmecobiidae > Myrmecobius > Myrmecobius fasciatus. Next base: position 11,774 of record JAJPUD010004651.1, on the reverse strand, counting down.
GTCTGAGATCATGATTGCTACCCCTGCTTTTTTAACTTCAGCTGAAGCATGATAGATAGATTTTTACTTCATTCCTTTATCTTGAGTCTATGTGGATCTTTCTAATTCTAGATTTTTTTTAACATATCATTGGATTCTGGTTTCCAATACATTCTGCTGTCTTTTTAAAAGTAGGGTGAATTTATCTCATTCTCATTCATAGTTATGATTGCTAACTGTGCATTTCCCTCCATCCTTTTATCTTTATCTTTTTGTCTCTATCACTCTCCTTCTCTCACCCCATCCCTTCTCAAAAGTCTGTTTTGCTTCTGACCCTTATTGTCTTTAATCTTCCCTTTAACCTTCTTTTCTCTTAACCCGTTTCCCTACTATTTCCCTATTTGGTATGATAAATTTTGGTACCCAATCGAATGAGTATGTGTGTGCTTCCTTCTTTGAACCAGTTCAAAAGGCATGTGAGATTCAAGTGGTACTCAGTGACTTCCATTTCCCCCTCCATTATAAAAACTCTTCTTTATAAGTCTTTTATGTGAGATATTTTTCTCTTCCTTCCCTCTTCTCCCAATATATTTTCCTTTCTAATCTTTCCATTTTTCTTTTGAGACTATCCCTACATAATAGATTCACACCCATGTGGTAGAATTCTACTAACTGCTCTAATGATGATAAAGTTCTTGGGGAGTTAGTCACATGTTTATATTCAGTTTTAACGTTGTTAAGTAACTAGTGATTTCTCACTCATGTTTATTTTTTGATGCCTCTTGTGTTTGAATATCAAATTTTCATCAGGAATGGCTGGAACGCTTCTATTTCATTAAATATCCCTTGTAGTTAATCCATTTTCCCTTCTTATATTATGCTGTTTTGCTGGGTATATTGTTCTTGGTTGTAATCCTAGCTCCTTTGCCTTTTGAATATCATATTCTAGGCTCTCCACTTCTTTATTGTGATAGCTGCTAACTTGTGTGATCTTTATTGTGGATACATGGTATTTTAATTGTTTCTTTCTGGTAACTTGCAATATTTTCTCCTTAACTTGGGAGCTCTGGAATTTGGAAATAATATGCCTGGGAGTTTTCATTTTGGGATCTCTTTCAGAAGATGATTGGTGGATTCTTTCTATTTCTATTTTACCCTTTGGTTTTCTAAATTACCTGGGTAGTTTTCCTATATAATTTTTTGAAATATGATATCTAGGCTCATTTTCTGAACATGATTTTCAAGTAGTTCAATAATTCTTAAATGATATCTCCTTGATCGATTTTCTGGGCCCATAGTTTTTCTGATAAATATATCACATTTTCTTCTATATTTTCATTCTTTTGACTTTATTATATTAAATCTTGATGTTTCATGAAATCGTTGGCCTTCACTCGACCAATTCTAATTTTTAAGGAATTTCTTTCTTCGGTGAATTTTTAAAATTCTTTTGTTATTTGGTTAATTCTGCCTTTTTAAAAATATATTTTATTTTTCACCAATTACATTTCTCCTTGAGACAATAAAGAATCCGTTATAAGTTATAAATATGCAATCATGTAAAAATTTTCATATTAGTCATTTTGTATAAGAAGACTTGAAAACAACCAAAAAAATGAAAGAAAACTAGAGAATGAAAAGCAGTGTGCTTCTATCTATATTCAGATTATCTGTTCTTTCTCTGGAGATGGACAGCATGTTTTATCATGAGTCCTTTAGAATTGTCTTGGATCATTGTACTATTGAGAATAGATGTCATTCCTGTTCCTTGATCATAAGATATTGCTGTTATTGTGTACAATGTCCTCCCAGTTCCACTCACTTAATTTGCATCAGTTCATGTAATTCTTTCCAGGTTTTTCTGAAATCATCCTGCTTGTCATTTTTTATAGGACAATAATATTCCATCGCAATCATATAGCTCATTTAGCCATTCCCCAATTGTTGGGAATCCCTTCAATTTCCAATTCTAAGCCATCACAAAAAGAACTGCCATAATTATATTTGTATAAATAGTCCTTTCCTTTAAACAAAATCTCTTTGGGATACAGAGTTAGCCATGGTATTGCTGGATCAAGAGATACACACAGTTTTATAGCTCTTTGGGAAGAGTTCCACATTGCTCTCCAGAATGGTTGTATCAGTTCACAACTCCACCAACAATGTTTGTGTCCCAGTTTCCCCACATTCCTTCCAACATTTATTTTCCTTTTTTTTCTTCTTCCCATATTAGCCAAGCTGATGGTGTGAGCTGGTATCTCAGCAATTCTGCTTTTTTATTTTTATTTTATTTTATTTTTTAAAATAATAATAATAGCTAAAAAGCTATTTTTCAAAATACATGCCAATCTAGTTTTTAACATTCACCCTTGCAAAATTTTGTGTTCCAAATTTTTTCTCTTTCCCTTCCCCTAGTTCCCCCCACCCCCTGCAGCAAATAAAACTATTCTGCTTTTTAAGGAACTATTTTCTTTTGTGGTGTTTTGTACCTCTTTTACCATTTGACTAATTCTATTTTTTTAAGTAGTTATTTTCTTCACTATTTTTTGTGTCTCTTTTACCAAGCTGTTCATAATTTTTTGCATTGCTTCTTTCCCCCAATTTTTCCTTTACTGCTTTTATCTGATTTCCAAAAATTTTTTTTGTTCTTTTAAAAAATTCCTTTCTTCAACTTTTCTAAGGGTTCTTGTTGGATTTTCATTTTCTTTAAGGCTTTGCTTTTAGAAGTTTTCATGTCTTTGTCTTTTTCTGAGTTTGTATTTTGAGCTTCCCTGTCATCATAGTAACTGTTAATTATCCGATTCTTTTTTGTTGTTCTTTGTTCATTTTTTTTCTGGACTATTTCTTAATTTGGGACTTTATTTTAAAGTCCTGCTCATTAGGGGTAGAGGGGTAGGTCGAGATTACTGCTCAAAGCTTCAGGCTTCCTCACCCTGATATTTTCACAGTCAGTTCTGGGGGTCTCTAAGTTTTTCGTGTTTCCCAAGCGGAGTGATCCAGGGAAAGATGTGGTCACAGATCTCCTGATTTACTCTCCAATCCATCCTAAGTACGATCTTTGCTCTTTGGAGCCCACAATGCCTCTCTTCTCTGGAGCTTCCATCCAGACAGGGCTCCTTTCCCACATCTAGTGCTTCGCTCCTCCCTGGAACTGCGACTCAGAACTGAATACTGAGCAATGGAGTTGCCAAAGTGGCCCCTGCTCCTGTGCCCAATACTAGCACTGGGTCCCCTGTAATCCCCTTCTGACCAGATGTTCGATCCACTTACCATCGCTTGACATTGAATGCTCCTGGTAAAGCTGATACTACAGCAACTGCCCCCTCCAAAGCTGTGGAGCTGAAGCTTGCCACCACATTGTGCTCCCGTTCAGCTCCCGCCCAGTGCCACAGATCTCTCCTGATCTCCCGAGTCATCATAGGAGGGGAAAATGTCTATCCCAAGGAGATTCTGTTTAAAGGAAAGTTGGCTATGCTGCTTTGGGATTCAACGGATGCATTATTTTAAAGCTGTTAGAAGGCAATGTTGGGAAGACTTGGCTAGAATGTTCACTTTTCCTTCATCACCTTGGTTCTATCCTTTGGATTTATGTTTTTATTTGGGGATTGGATTTGGTAGGAATGGGATCAAGCCTTATACATAGAGCTTGGGGCCCTCCTTTTCCTTAGTCATAATGACAAAGTGATCAGAGGTTAGAGTGAACCCGATCACAATAAACAATATTTAAGAGGGTAGACATTTAATAATACTTGCTCTTCTCTCCGAGAAGAGCAGAAACTCCTCTTGCTTTCCCTCCGGGTGGAAATGAAAGTCTCCCCTTAAATAAGGGTAGGAGGAAAGAGGCTAAAGATTGTCTATTCTGCTTCCTTAGAGTCACAGTAAGAGTCCTCACCACAGGGATTCCTCTCTACATTTGGGGATCTCTCTTTGCTTACACAATCAATAAATCCACAAGCCTTTATTGAGTAGCAGGCACTATGTCAGTCAGAAAAGACAAAAATAAACCCCTGTTTTCAAAGTACTTAATTCTTGGGTGGGTGGGGGTAACATAAATATACAAATGTAACAGCAGCTCTGGGTTACTCCAGCTACTAGCTCTTGAATACACAGCTTTGTGAGGGAGGGGGGGGAAAGGGCGATTATGCAACCCATTACCGTTCAATACGCTCCCCAGGTTACCTTGTTTTTCCTCAGTTGCCGAGAAATCTCAGACTTAATTCTTTACTCCCCTAGCAGCCTTTTGTCCCCCGGGCTTTCAGCCCCACCCCAGTAATGTAGGGAAAGTAGCCTTTTCAAGCACCAACTCTCCCTTATCCTTATCTTTCTTCTGGTAAACATCACTTTTTATCAGTTAGGAGCATTTATCAATGGAATCCCCCTCCATCACTAAAGTAAGGTCTCCTTTCTTCCTCTTTTCTCCACCCCACTCTTTTTTCAGTCTTTCCTATCCCCACTCCCCTTTTCGCCTCCTCCACTATAGACTCTTTTCCTTAGGAGAGTACAGTCACCTTCCCTTCATTGTTAGCTCTAGATTTGACCTAGTACGTCACATACTTCTCTCTATTCCCCTGATTTCCTCTTCCCCATTTCATGCACATTTCCATTTGTAATGTAGTCCCATCAAAAACAGAAATAAAAACAAAACATTAATTTACCTGTAGTCAGAGGGCTGCCAGATTATGTCCATAGTGCCTGACTACCTTTTCACTGGAACTTCTACCAGATTTCCTCCTTCACCCTTCTCTACTGTAATACATGTAGAAAGAAGTCTCTTACTGGTTTCTCTCTGTAGTCACTCTAGCTATTGCTCTCCTTGCCTTATGCATTTATTCATTCCTCCTGCATTTCCATTGTTAGGGTTTTCCAGAAGTAAATGATCTTTTCAGTTCTGGTTTCCTTTCTAAAAAATGCTGCAAACATTTTTTTTATAATTGAATGTTTATACTTTTTTTCATGTATGGTTAAGTTCATATTTGCAGGGTAGTTCACCCTTGCCTGTTTGGAATACATTATTCCACTGCTTCCTACATTTTCTAGTGGAGCAAAATAGTCTTGTGTTATTTGAATGTCCTTTCCTTTGTATCAGAAGGTCTTTCTTTTGATGGCTGGCAGAACTTTTTTCTGGATTGAATTGTTAAATTTAACCACTGTGTGTTTCAGAGTTTGCAGATTTTGTTTTTGTTTTTGGTAGTTGTAGTTTTGTTTTGTTATTTTTCTGGAGGTGATCTATGAATTCTTTTGTTTAGAACTTCATTTTCTATATTCAGAAGTTCTTGACAATTCTCTTCTATTATTCCCCTCATTATGGTGTAAAGGGTTTTGTTCTATCATGTTCTCATGAGAGATGTGATCTTTAAATTATCTCTATACAGCCTGTCTCTGAGATTCCAATGTTTTACATTTAGAGTGAGCAAAATGTTATCTTTTAATATTATCATCTTTTTGCTTTTCTTCTTCTAGATTGTCCTTCACTTCTGTGCATTTACATTTCTAATCTACTTTTCTCTCTGATATTTCTTTGGTGAGGCTGGCCATTGAAGATCCCAGTTTTTCTGTTCTGTTCTTTTTTTTTTTTTTTTTCCCTGTTCAGAATGTAAACTCTTCTCTCATAATTGTTCTTTCTCTTTTGAACCCCTCAGGAACAGTGTGTTGTGTTTTCATGTCCTCCCCAAGTCCTCTGCCTCATCAAGTGTTGGATCATATCCATTCATAGATGCCTGAACTAATTTACTTAATGTGATGGTACTTCACAGAGTCCTAGATCTCTGCCCCTACAGACTTTTGGGTGGTCAGAACTGGTCTAGTCTGGATGTTGTGCTCTTTTCCTCAGGCTTGGTGGAAAGCTTGCTGCCCAGCTTCCTCTCTATATACCCAATATGCACAGTATCCTGCCTTGGAGACTTATCCTACTCCCTCTGTTCCTCAGTTCCCTCACTCAGCCTTTAGCAGTCCAAAACTTTGCAGTTCTGTTACAGGATTGTGGCACCCAGCAGGCTTTGACTAAAATGGCTAAACTTCTGCTGCCTGAAGCTAGCATCTCCAAGGTTCTGGAAGGAGGGGGCATGGGCAGGGGGCGGGGAACACCAAGGCATAAAAGTGGGTTTTCTAAGTCTTCCATCCATCTTTGGGTTTGCTGGTGTTCACTAGTGCAGCTTTGCTGCTGGTAGCATTGGAGATGGGGGAGGGGTGCTGAGTGAGTTCAGGGTTAGTACACTTTTTTAAAACTTTGTTTTTTGGATTCTGGGTGACCTAGACCCCAAAGACAGCTGAAGTTGTTTTATCGTTAGTGCATACTTTCTGTCTTGGAGAAGTTTGAGAAGTCATGGGGATTAGAGAAAATGTTTTGTTTTTCATGTGACCCTGTTCATTAACTCTTTATGATTGCTTCTGGGCTGGAGGTGGGTTGGTCAAAGATCAACTCCCCAATGTAATGTGTATACAGAATAAATACAGATCAAGTACAAGGGAGTTTAGGGAGGGCAACTGGGATATCAGGAAAGGTTTCATGGAGAAGGTAGTGCTTGAGCTGAGTTAAAAGTTTATAAGGGATTCTATAAGGCAGAGGTTAGGAGGGAGCACATTTCTATCATGGGGGATAAGGGAGTGCAAAAACACAGAAAAGAAAGGTGGTATACTTTGAATGAAGAATAGAAGGAAAGTCAGATTGGCTAGACTGAGAGGGTAGCACTGGATATAACATATAATAAGTCTGGAAAGATGAACTGAAGCCAGGATTTGAAGGGCTTTAAAAGCCAAACAGAAGAATTTATATTTGATGGAAGGGACAGTAGGGAGCCACTGGAATTTATTGAGCAGGGGAATGACATAGACAGACCTGCACTTAAGAAAAATCACTTTGGCAATCATGTAGTGCGTATATTGGACTGGGGAGAGACCTGAGGCAGAGAGATCAATTATGTAGTATTGCAGGCAAGGGGTGATGAGGACCTGAACTGGGATGGTAGCTGTGAGAACAGAGAGAAAGGGATAAATGTAATCGTGATGGTAGAAACTGCAAGATATGGCCCCTGGGTGAATAGCTGGGTTGGGGGGGGGAAATTAGGACTGAGAAGAAGACCAAGCTTGCAACAAGGCATCCCAGTCTCTAGTGAATCTTTGGGCTGGTCCTAGATCTGAGGGACTCTGCAGGAGGTTCCAGGGACTAGAGTGGGGCATAACCAGCAGAATGGTAGCCTCTGAGGAGAACACACTTTTAGATTCATTTTAAGTTTGAAAAAGTATATTCCTCACAGTAACTTTGGAAGGACAAATATAATCCCCATTTTATATATGAAGAATTGAGATATTAAGTGGCTTGTTCATATAATATGTAGCAGAACTGAGAGGCTTAAGATGAGTCTTACTCTCCCAAGCCTTTTGGATATGAGTTGGTCTCCTGCTGGCTTGAAACTCCTCCATTGGAGCCAGTCTTATTAGCAGAAACCAAGGGAGACTTTGCTCATCCTTTATAACAGCAGCGGATGTCTCTCTAGGCTCCAAAGTTTGCAAAGCACTCTACATACATTTTAGAATTTAATACTCAAAACTGTCCTGTGAGGTAAGTACTGAAGGTATTATGATCCCCATTTTTCAGATGAGCAAACTGACACTCAGTTTGGGTAAGTGAATGTGCCTGTGGTCCAGCACATAATTATCATATTGGAGGTAGAATTCAAACCTAGGACTCTCTGACTTCAGGTCAGTTTTTCCACTAAGCTTCTCTGTTTCTCTGATATTATTTCAGGGAATGTTCCCTTATCAGCAAAAAAAAAAAAAAAAAAATGCTCTTACTACCATTACTATTACTATCACTATCGCCATCACCACCACTACAACTATTACTACCTCTATCAATACTAACAATTACCACAACTATTATCACAACCAACCACTAATTCCTAAAACAAATACTACCATACTACTACTATAACAACTACTCTTACTACAACTACAATAATAACTACCACCACCACTACTACTATAACAATTACTCTTATTACAATAATAACTACTACTAGTACTACTACTATCACCACTGCTACTA
>JAJPUD010004650.1:175130-188050 GCA_023553655.1 Myrmecobius fasciatus | reverse complement strand
GTTTTCTTTCAGGATTTCCTGGAAGATAGTGTTTAGATTCTTTTTTTGATCATGGCTTTCAGGAAGTCCAATAATCCTTAGATTGTCTCTCCTAGATCTATTTTCTAAGTCAGTTGTTTTTCCTAGGAGATATTTCATATTTTCTTCTAATTTTTCATTTTTTTTGTTTTTGTTTGACTGATTCTTCAAGTCTTAGTGAGTCATTCACTTGCATTTGTTCAATTCTTATTTTTAAAGTGTTGTTTTCTTCAGTTACCTTTTTAAGTTCCTTTTGTAACTGGCCAATTTGTTCACTGCACTCTTTTTCCACTTCACTAATTTTATTTTTTAATAAATTGGTGTCTTTTTCATATCTCTTTTGCAGAGCATCATATCCTTCTTGCAAGATACTGTATCCTTCTTGCACTGATTTCAATTTATTTTCCCATTTATCCTCCAGCTCTCTTTTGAGGTTCTTTATGCAATCTTCCAGAAAGGCCTTTTGAAACGGGGACCAGTGATAGTCGTTGCTGTTTTTTTCTGGATTTTTGTCTAAAGAAACCTCTGTATCTGAGGTCGTTTCTTTGCCTTGATAAAAGCTGTCTATGGTGAGAGCTCTCTTTTGCTTCTTCATCATTTTTTTTTAGACAGAGTGGGTATCTCTTTAAGGTAGGGGAAAAAAAAAAACACCTCGGCTGAAGACGCTTTGCCCTGGGGCACTTCGGCGAGTTGACTTAAGGTGCTGGGCCGGTGGGGGCTAGGACTAAGTCCGAATTACTCCTTAAACAAGGCAAGTCTGCCAGAACACCTGTCCCCAATCAGGGCAGAGTGTCCCGAGTGCCTCAGATAAACTCCAGGTGTTTGGAATTTGGAGTTTGGAGTTTGGAATTTCTTCCAAGATGAGCCGAGCTGAGTCCCACCCTCACTTCCGGCCTGCACAGTTGTAGTCTATTTATCTCTCTGTCCGAGTCCGACTAACCTGATATGAAGTTCTCCAGAGAGCCGTGCTCAAATATTTCTGAGTTCGTTGACTTGAAGATCAGTTCAGAGGCTTATTTTATTGTTGATTTGAGAGAAGATCGGAGGAGAGGCAGAAAGTCACCTTTTCACTCTGCCATCTTGGCTCCGCCCCCTTTTTGTTTTTACCTAATGAAAAAATTTGCTCTAAAATATTCCTACAAATATCTGTTACATGCATATTTGTATTGTTCTTTTTTCTTGTTTTTAAAGAGAACCAATGACATCATGAGGTGACATTTTGACTTGTGCTTGTTTTGGATTTATATGAGACAGAATTTCACAGATATCAGCCTCATTCTCCTTCCAAAGTCATCAAAATCCAGTAACAGGACAAAAGTCAAGACAAGTAGCAATTGCTTTGGATGTAGTAAATGACCTTGATATCTTACAAGCTCTAAGTACTCCACAACATTTGCTTAAATTTTTATCTGTCCATTCAACAAGGGGAAATCTTTACATGCTTGGAGTAGACACTCATCTAACTCAGGAATTAGATTTGAAGCTTGTCAATTATCATCTATCTGGTTGAGGCAATCTACCAAGATGGTTTTATAGGATTAGTACAGCTTCTTAGAGAGGTGAGAGGTGGACACCAAAGGTAGATAAGCTACCATTAAAAGGGCTTAGCAAGAGTTCACGTCAGAAATAGTAGCCCTCCCTGAACAAATATGTGAATCACCATCATATTAAATACCATTAGGAAACCCAGGGCATTTGTTATTCTCTCCTAAATTAGATTTCTTTCCTACTCCCTTTTCCAATGAATAAACATGTTCTCAGTTTTGTGAATTTCATATCAATTTCTAATTTTTCATATAAATTTTAATTTTAACTGTTGCTTATTTTTCTCTAAACTGGTTACAGTTTATGAATGTCATTCTTAGAAATTTCAAAATTAATTTTTATGCTTTTAAATAGCAAGCTTTTATTTTCTATCCTCATCCTCCAACACTAAAAAAAAAATCTTTTTTAAAAATATGCTTAGTCAAGGAAAACAAATTGCTACTGGATCTTGATGTTATTATAAAATTAATCAGTTATGCCTTCCACCCTTTCATTATCCACAAATCTATTAAGCATGACTTCTACATCTTAATACAAGCTGCTTTTATTCAAGAAGAACAACATTATTGATTAGAGAAATGCATATTGAAACAACCTTGAGATATTGCTTTACATCCATTAGATTGGCTTAAAGAGATTGAAGGGGAAAGTAATAAATGTTAGAAGGGATGTGGAAAAATTGGGACACTAATTCATTATTGGTGAAACTGTGAATTGATTCAACCATTTTGGAGAGCAATCTGGAATTATGCCCAAAGAGTTATTAAACTGCCTATACTCTTTGACCCAGAAATACTACTACTAGGTCTCTTTCTTAAAATGATTAGAGAAAATGAGGGAAAAAAACCTTATATGTTCTAAAACACATAGCAATTCTTTTTGTATTAGCAAAGAACTGGTAATTATAAGCTTGCCTATCAATTGGAGAATGGCTGAACAAGTAATGATATGTGAATGTCATGGAATACTATTATGCTATTAGAAATGATAAGGTTGATGTTCCTAAAAAAAAGGAATAGACTTGCATAAAATAATGAAAAGCAAAATGAGCAGAACCAAGAGAATATTGTATATAGTAAAAGCAATATTGTTTTAAGAACAACTTTGAGCAACTAAGACATGTTGATTAATAAAAATATCCATATTAACTACAAACAACATGAAAGAAGATGCTATCTGCATGCAAAGAAAGAACTGTTAAAATTATGTGTAGAATGGTTTTATTTGTGTGTGTGCATATATATATATATATATGTGTGTTGTGTTTTTTGTGTCTATTGGTTGTCATCTCTGAGCAGGAGGAAGAAAACAATTTTAAAAAATTACGTGATTGCTTTATTTTATATTTTAAAAGAATATAAGTTTTATATAAAATATTTGCAGCTTCATATACTATCATCTCTTTATTTTTTATTATACTATGTTATGGAAATGCTGGTTTTGTTTCTTAAGTTCAAAATAAAATAAGTAACATTTTTAAAAGAACAACATTAAGGAAGAATATCAGCAAAATTAAAATTTAAGAAATACTTAAAAACAACTATGGGAAGCAACATCAACCAAAGCACTATGATAAATTCTGTGTATATGTACCATAGATACACACACACACACACACACACACACACACACACACACACATTATACAGAAGATAAAATGTCCCTGCCCTTTTATAGTTTAAATTTCTAAATAAATGACCCTGATACAGAAATATACTACAGTAGAAATTAAGAATAAATAAATAAGAATCCTTTTTATATTATTAGTTTCATGAGGTCAGGTATTTCTTTTTAATTCCCAAAGCACGTAGCACAGAACCCTATATATAGCTGACACTCAAAAAGTAACTATATTTTATCATAAGTTATCAGGTAATAAATGAATGTAAGGAAGTTCAAAGCTTAGGCAAAGTACCCATACATATGCATGCAAACAAACATATATATATATATATATATATATATATATATATATAGTTCCCAATCCCTAATTTGGAAGAAAGGATTAGTGGTTCACAGAAATATTTTCACCTTCTCCTTTCCTTTCTTCCTTCCATCTTTTCTTCCTTCCTTGCTATTTCTGTGTTTCTCTCTGTGTCTATCTGTCTGTTTGTCTCTGTGTGTGAATGTGTGTGTGTGTGCATGCATGTGCATATTTGTTCATTTCTTTCTTTTCTATGCAAAAGATACAGGAGATTTTCAGTTAAGGTGAAGTTGTAGAGTTTCTTTGGCAGACCTCCTGCTTTTTCAAAATTTACTCATGGAGCTCTGGATCCAAGGGAATAAATAGAATTTTTAAGGTATTTCCATTCCTACGTGAGATTATTGCCTGGTACATTGTAATGTGATTCAAACCCAGAAACAGCAGATTCAAAGATAACCAAATATATATTAGTAGAAGCACCTCAGTTAAAAACTCTGTACAAAGTCTATTAGGTGGAAACTGAAAAAATGATTTGTGATAGATCAAGCAACAGATACAATATATCATGCTCAGGAAAACTGCTAGCAGAGTCTGGAGTATTCATAGGAAGTGTAGTGTAATGGCATGACATTGGCATGAAGGCATTGACAGACCTGTAGTATCATAGAGATGAGTTATCCTTACTTCTGTATTCTAGTTCTTTCATATGACCCCTCTACATTTTGGTTTTATGTTCCTATGGAGAAAAGAAGGAAAGAAACAAACACTTTACAAGTCTTATGAGATAAGTGTTAATAGTGCCTCTATGGTCAATTGTGATCCATTTGCAGATTCATTCTTCCTTTTGATTCAATATGTATATTCATGGGAAACGGATTTATAAGAAAAATGTTCTGCTGTCACTTTTCTTACACTACTATTGGATAGTGTCTTTGCTTGGAACTAATTGCGTTCTCTGGCTAACTAATAACACATAATAATGAGGGTTCATGACCTATGGTTTTGAATGGATATAAAACCCAAAGAGTACCTTAAATCTGATAAGCCACCTATGCTTTCAAAAAAAAAAGATATCCTCAGGCACTACAAAATCAATACAGCATGGAACAAAAATAAAATGTGTTTTTCTTTAAACACTTATGGCATCTCCATCTTTTTAATTTTTTTTCTTTTTATTTGAATAAGGTTTTCTATAAGGTGAAAGTGTCTTCTGAAAAAAATTTGCGGAGAAAAAGAAGGATTTCAGATAAATAAAATCCATTTTTTTCCATAGAAAATCCCAAATCTATATTTAAGTTGAAGACATTATACCAAATATTAAAACATATGTTTAATCTTAAAAAAAATTCATATTCCAAGAGGTTGACTCCTGACATTATTTTTATATTTACGTTTATTCATGGAGATATAGAATTAATTTTGATTTTAGTTACAGCAAAATATTTAAATAAAGGCTTGTTAATATTTTAAAGTTCATCCTTAGCTATTGGCATAGCATAAGAACTCATTTTTAACTATCAAGTAAAGAAACCTGAAAAAAATAGCATGAATCTTTTAGTTCCAGAAAGCATAAATACAATACATAGAGTCATGTACTCTAGATGCACTCAAGGATGGGGATTCTTAAATTTTTTCCATTCACAAGATTCTTTTTGCCCAAGAAGATTTTATGTGACTCTAGGTATTTTTGTATATAAAATAGGCATACAAATTAAACATTTACTGACAAATCATAATATTCTAATCCCATATTTACTTTCACAACCCCGTGTGGGATCATGACCCACAATTTAAGAAGCTTTTTTCTTTTTTTTTTTTTTAATTTTTATTTTATTTGCATAACATATGTGTGGGTAATTCTTCAACAATAACCCTTACATAGCTTTCCGTTACAAATTTTTCCCCCCAACTCCCCACCCCTCCCCTAGATGGCAGGATATCCACTACATGTTAATTATGTTAAAATATTGGCAAATCGAATATATGTATACATATTTAAGAAGCTTTTTTCTACAGAGTAATGATTCTGTATTACATTCATGTCTTTAAGAATTAATATATGTTTATATCATATTTAAAATATGTATATATATGTATATGCATACATATATCTATACACATATACACAATATAAGCATAGGATCAGCTTTGTTTGTTTCAGAAAATAATGTATTACAACTCTATTTCCTGGCAAACAAAATTGTTTGTACTCTAAGTTTCTAAAATCATAAAAATGTAAATTAGCTTGAACATTTTCAATGCTTTCTATGACCTTTTCTCCACAATTTTATAATTTACAGAATGAATGAAGTATCTCTAGCTGAATGTTTTTAAAAATGTAATTCATTCTCTGTGTTAGTTATGAATGAATTCCTGGTTGTTGTTTTTTATTCCATCTTCCCACAAAAGGAATCAAAAGGCTGAAAATTTACATGATATCTAATATTCATTTTCAAGTAATTGGCTATCTAAACAACTGACTGAAAAATCTCAGGATCTATTTCCTTCTTTGAACTTTTGAATTGGTGGGTGGAGCCAAGATGGAGCTTGGTGGACAGGACTTTGCCTGAACTCTTCCTGGCTTCCCTCAGAATCAATAGCAGATCAAGCCACTGAATGGATTTTGGAGGGACAGAACCCACAAATATTTTGAGTATAAAAAATACCCAGCAGAAAAAATCTTGGAAAGAATTCTGAAAAATCAGTCTCAAGCAGGCAGGGGAAGACACAACCCAGTATAGGTCCTCCTCAGGGAGGTGCCAGGCAGAGAGGCTCCACCCAGGGAATCTAGGGGGAGGCTCTTAACCAAATGCAACAAGACTGGCTCCTCTGTCCTAGTTCAAAAGCCAATGGGTCAGCAGATTATCTAATGCAAATACAGAAAGCAAATAGCATAACAAGAAAGACTTGGCCATGCCCACCTGGTATGAGAAGAAAGCTAGCAGCAGTAACATCAGGGCAGAATAAAACCCCTATATTCCTTTAGAGGAAGTTTCTTTGTATTTTTTGTTTTGTTTTGTTGTTGTTGTTGTTTTTTAACAATGTTCCCTTTTCCCTAAGAGCAGACTTCAACCTTTAACAATGAAAAAAATAGCAAAAAGAGCTCTGACAAAGATAACTAGGGAGATAGGGAGGAACAGACTTTAAACCCTTAGGATACAAAAGGCAAAAGGCCTTCAGATGAAGCCTCAAAGGGTCATATAAATTGGTCTCCAATTTATATTGGAGACTCTTCTGTAAAAATTCAGAAAGGATCTTAAAAGAGAGTTAGAAGAAAAATGGGGAAGAGAAAAAAGAGTTTTGGAAAAAAAAATGGAAATTGTGTGAAGCAAACAACTCCTTAAAAATACAATTGGAGAAATGGAAAAAAAAATGAAGAAAACCATTTCTTAAAAAAATAGATTTATCAAGCCATTCTCCAATCAATAAATGGTCAAAGGATATGAACAGACAATTTTCAGATGATGAAATTAAAACTATTTGTAGTCATTATGAAAAGATGTTCCAAATCACTATTGATCAGAGAAATGAAAATTAAGACAACTCTGAGGTACTACTACACACCTGTCAGATTGGCTAAAATAACAGGAAAAGATAATGTTGGAGGGGATGTGGGAAAACTGGGACACTGATACATCGTCGGTGGAACTGTGAACGGATCCAGCCATTCTGGAGAGCAATTTGGAACTATGCTCAAAAAGTTATCAAACTGTGCATACCCTTTGACCCAGCAGCATTTCTATTGGGCTTATATCCCAAAGAAATCATAAAGGAAGGAAAGGGCCCCACATGTGCAAGAATGTTTGTGGCAGCCCTTTTTGTAGTAGCTAGAAACTGGAAACTGAATGGATGCCCATCAATTGGAGAATGGCTGAAAAAATTATGGTATATGAATGTTATGGAATAATATTGATCTGTGAGAAAAGACCAGCAGGATGATTTCAGAGAGGCCTGGAGAGACTTGCATGAACTGATGCTGAGCGAAATGAGCAGAACCAGGAGATCAATGTACACAGCAACAACAATACTATATGATGATCAATTCTGATGGACATGGCTCTCTTCAACAATGAAATGTTTCAGGCCAGTTCCAATTGTTCAGTGAAGAAAGCCATATACATCCAGAGAGAGGGATGTGAAATGTGGACCACAACATAACATTTTCATGCTCTCTATTGATGTTTGCTTACATTGTTTTTCCTTTCCCTGATTTTTCTTTCTTGTAGATACGATTACTCTTGCACAAAAATGATAAGTGTGGAAATGTGTACACAAAAATAAAATAGATTTAGTGAAACAGAAAAAGAAAACCACACCTTGTAAAACAGAATTGGTGAAATGAAAAAAGAGAACAACTCCCTAAAAATTAGAATTGATGAAATGGGGAAAAAAATCCAAGAATAAAACAAATAATTTAAAAGTTCAATTTGTCAAATGCAAAAGGAGATTAAAAAAAGCTAACTAAAGAAAATAATTCAAGATAACTGTATAGATATATATATACACATATTGGATTTATCATATATTTTAACATATTTAACATGTATTAGACTACTTGCCAGCTAAGGAAGGGGGTGGGAGGAAGAAGGGAAAAATTTGGAACAGAAAATTTTGCAAAGGTCAAGGTAAAAAAAATTACTCATATGCTCTGTAAATAAAAAGCTTTAATTAAAATCTAATTTTGAAGAATATATGATGACTAAATAACGACTTGATTTCATAGTGAAAAAAGAAGAAATTCACTAAACATTAGAATTGGACAAATAGAAGTGAATGACTCAATGACATCAAGAATCAATCAAACAAAACAAAAAAAAATTGAAAAAAATAGAAGAAAATGTAAAATACCTCATCAGAAAAACAACTGATCTAGAAAATAGATCTAAGAGAGACAATTTAAGAATTACTGGAACATCTTTCAAGAAATCACCAAGGAAAACTACTTGGATATCCTAGAACTAGAGGGTAAAATAGCCATTGAAAGAATTCATCAATCCTCTCCTGAAAGACATCCAGAGATGTTTAAAAGTCCAAGGAATAGTATAGCTTAATTCCAGAATTATTAGATCAAGGAGAAAATACTTTAAGGTTCCAGAAAGGAACAATTCCAGTACTGAGGATACATAATCAGAATTATGCAGGACCTAGCAACTTCCACTTTAAAGGATTAAAGGGCCTGGAATATGATATTCTGAAGGGCAAAGAAGCTTGGACTGTAGTAAAAAATTGATGACCCATTATGCATTATCTTTCAGGGAAAAAAAGATGAACATTCAATGAAAGAGGAGATTTTCAATTATTTAATTAAAAGACCAGAGCTGAACAGAAAATTTGATCTTCCAATCCAGAATTCAAGAGAAGCATAAAAAGGTAAAAAGAAAAGAAAAAAAAATGTTTTTAAAGGTTAAAATGTATACAGCCATACAGAGAAAGATATGTGTAACTCTTTAGAAATGTATCTTTGTTAGGGGGAATACTTTGAGGCTGTAGGTATAATTTGACTTTATTGTGATAATGTAAAAAAGAAACTAGGGATGAAAAGAGATTGTACTGAAAGAAGAGGAAAGGGGAGGTAAAATGGGATAAGTTACATCATATGAAGAGGCAAAAAAGATTAGAGTTGAGGGAAAGAAGGGAGAGAGGTGAGCATTATTTGAATCTTAATCTTGTCAAATTTGGCTCAAAGAGAGAATATCATACATAATTAGTTTGATAGAGAACTTTGTCTCATTCAATAGGAAAGTAGGAGAGGGAAAGGGAAAGAAAAGGTGAAGGGTACTAGAAGGGAGAACAGAAGTAGAAGACAAAGGATACAGAAGGGGGAGGGACTGAAAAAAGAAAGAACATTGAAGGAGGTGGCAGTCAGAAGCAAAATGAGAAAAGAGGAATAGGAGAGCGAAAAATATAATTTGGAAAAAATAGGATGATAGGAAATACAAAATAAATAAATAATTTTAATTCTAAATGTGAATGGGATGAAGTCTCCCATAAAATGGAAGCAGAGAACATCTTGGATTAAAAGCCAGAATCCTACAATATGTTGTTTGCAATAAACATATTTGAAAGATAGTAATACATACTGAGTAAAGGTAAGAGGCTGGAGGAGAATTCTGGAGAGCAGTTTAGAACAATGCCCAAAGAGTTATAA
The DNA here is from genome assembly GCA_023553655.1 of Myrmecobius fasciatus. NCBI lineage: Eukaryota > Metazoa > Chordata > Mammalia > Dasyuromorphia > Myrmecobiidae > Myrmecobius > Myrmecobius fasciatus. Next base: position 178,415 of record JAJPUD010004650.1, on the reverse strand, counting down.
AACTGTGCATAGTCATTGATCCAGCAGTGCCATTACTGGGTCTGTATTTCATGGAAATCATAAAGGAGGGCCAATGGTCTACATGTGCAAAAATGTTTGTAACAACTCCTTTCATGGCAGTAAAGAATTGGAAAATAAATAGGTGCCCATCATTTTGGAAATGATTGAATAAGTTATGGTATATGAAATAATGGAATATTATTGTTCTATTAAAAAATGCTGCACAATCTGATTACAGAAGGGCCTGGAAAGATTTACATGAACTGATGCTGAGTGAAGCAAGTAAAACCAGGAATACACTGTACACAATTAAAGCAAGAATGTGCGATGATCAACAATAAAAAGTTTGGTTCTTCTCAGTGGTTCTGTGATCCGAAGGAATTCCAATAGAATTTGGACAGAAAATGCCATCTGCATCTAGAAAAAGATCTAAGGAGTCTAAATGTAAATCAACACATGCTATGTTCACTTCTTTTTTCTATTAATCTTTGCCATGATTTTTCCCTTTTGCTCTCACTTTTCTCTTCCAACACAATTCATAAAGTCAAGTGTATTAAGAAATTAATAAACATGTATAACCAGGAAAAAGATAAAACATTTAATAAAAACATTTTTTAAAATTTAGAATTTGACAAAAACAAAACAAAAAACAAATCTTTTGGATAAACTATAAGTAAATGAATCTTTTCAGATCATGATTCAACATGATTCATAAAGCAATGTATAGTAAAATTAATTTAATTAAAAAAAAACAAGAGGCAAAAAAGGGGCTTGAGCAAAATCTATTATGCTTCAGCGAAGTAAAAAAAAAAAACATATTTAGCAATCGATCTCAGATTAAGCAAAAGCAAAAATAGATGCAATTAAAAGAAATAAGAAAGGAAACTGCATATTTCTAAAGTATACTATAAATTATGAAGTAATATCAATACTAAACATATATGCATCAATTGGTATTACATTCAAATCTTAGAGGAGGAGTTCAAAGAGTTGCAAGAAGAAATAGACAGGAATACTATAGTACTGAGGGATCTTAATCTTGCTATCAGAACTAGATAAATTGAACTACTAAATAAATAATAAAGAAGGAAGGGGACAACTAGGTGGCAGCTAGGTGGCACAGTGGATAGAGCACTATTCCTGAAATCAGGAGGACCTGAGTTCAAATCTGGCCTCAGACACATCAAATGCAGAAAGACAAAAATAGTAAAATATTTTATTTTCAGATCATGATGCAATAAAAATTACATTTAATAAAGGGCATAGGAATAAATGAAGTTTTCCTTAAAATGATCAGTAGCATCTATCTAAAACAATCAGTGAATATCATATGTAATAGGGATAAATTAGATGCATTCCCAATTAAGATTGGAGACGAAATAAGGTTATCCACTATCACCATTACTATTCAATATTGTATTAGAAACATTAGCTTTACCAATAAGAGAAGAAAAAGAAATTAAAGGAATCACAGTAGATAATGAAGAAACAACATTATAACTCTTTGCAGTGGTATGATGGCATACTTAGAGAATTCTATAAAATCAACAAAAAAACCTACTAAAAACAATTAACAACTTTAGCAAAATTGCAGGATAAAAATAAATCCACATAAATCATCAGCATTTCTATATGTTATCAACAAAGTCTAGCAGGAAGAGATACAAAGAGAAATTCTATTTGAAATAACTGTAAATAATATAAAATATTTGGAAATCTACCTGCCAAGAAAAAGTCAGGACTTATATAAACACAATCACAAAATATTTTGCACAAAAATAAAGTTAGATCTAAACAATTTGAAGATAATCAAGTGCTCATGGGTAGGCTGAGCGAATATAATAAAAAATGACATTCCTATCTAAGTTAATCTCCTTATTCAGTGCCATACCAATCAAACTGCTAGGAAATTACTTTACAGAGTTAGAAAAAAATAATAAAAATAATAACAAAATTCATCTAGAAGAATAAAAGGTCAAGAATTCCAAGTGAATTAATGAAAAAAAAATGCAAAAGTTGACTTGGGGGAAAAAAACCAAAAATGGTCTTGTAAAACAGTGGTCATCAAAACCATTGAGTACTGGCTATGAAATAGAGTAGTTGATCAGTGGAATAGGTTAATTGTACAAGACACAATAGTAAATGACTATAGTCATCTATGTTTCATAAATCCAAAGACTGCAGATTCTGGGATAAGAATTTATTATTTGACAAAATTTTTTGAGAAAATTGGAAAATAGTATGGGGCAAACTAGACATTGAACAACACCTAACACTCTACCAAGATAGGGTCAAAATGGGTGTATGAATTAGATATAAAGAGTGACACTATGAGCAAATTAGGAGAACAAGGGATAGTCTACCTCTCAGATTTGTAGAGAAGGAAGGAATTTGTGACCAAAGAAAAACTAGAGTACATTATGAAATGCAAAATGGATAATTTTGATTATATTAAATTTTAAAAGGTTTGTACAAAAAAAAAAAAAAAAAAAAACAATCCAGCCAAGATTAGAAAAGAAGCAGAAAACTGGGGAAAATCTTAGATCCAAGGGTTTTGATAAAGGCTTCATTTATAAAATATATAGAGAATTGACTCAAATATATAAGAATACAAGCCATTCTCCAATTGATAAATGGTCAAAGGATATGAACAATTTTCAAATAAAGAAATTAAAACCATTTCTAATCATTTGAAAAAATGATCTAAACCACTATTGATCAGAGAAATGACAATTAAGATAGCTCTGAGATACCACTATTTAAGATGACAGGGAAAGATAATGATAAATGTTCGAGAGAATGTGGGGAAAATGGAATACTAATGCATGTTTGTGGAGTTGTGAACTGATTCAAATATTCTGGAGAGCAATTTGGAATTATGCCCAAAGGCCTAGCAAATTGTGCATATCCTTTGATCCTGCAGTGTCTTTACGATAAGTTTATATCCCAAAGACATCATTAAAAAGTGAAAAAAACCCCACATGTACAAAAATGTTTGTAGCAGCCCTTTACCTAGTGGCAAGGAACTAGAACCCAAGTGAATACCTACCAGTTGGAGAATGGCTGAATAAGGTATGGTATATGTGTGTTATGGAATATTGTTGTTCTATAAGAAATGATCAGCAGGATAATTTCAGAAAGGCCTGGAAAGACTTACAAGAACAGATATTATTTTTTTTTAATAATAAAGCTTTTTATTTGCAAAACATATGAGTGACCTTTCAACATTGACCTTTGCAAAAAAAAAAAACTTTTTTTTCCCAAGCTTTTCCTTTCCCTCCCCCC
>JAJPUD010004650.1:78068-170130 GCA_023553655.1 Myrmecobius fasciatus | reverse complement strand
TAATAGTTTTCCTAATATTGAACCATCCCTGCATTCCTGGTATAAATTCTACTTGGTCATGGTGTATTATTCTAGGAATGATTTTCTGTAATCTCTTTGCTAATATTTTATTTAAGATTTTTGCATCAATATTCATTAAGGAGATTGGTCTATAATTTTCTTTCTCTGTTTTTGTTTTACCTGGTTTAGGTATCAGTACCATGTCTGTATCATAAAAAGAGTTTGGTAGGAGTCCTTCATTTCCTATTTTTTCGAATAGTTTATATAATATTGGAGTTGACTGAAGAACAGATATTAAATGAAGTGAGTAGAATCAAGAGAACATTGTACATAGTAGCAACAACATTATGTGACAGTTAACTCCAAGGGATATGGCTCTTTTCAAAAACGAGTAATTCAGGCCAATTTTGATAGACTTGTGATGGAGTGAGCCATCCCTGTGCAAAAAGAATATTGTGGGGACTGAATGTGGAACACAGCATAGCATTTTCACTCTTTTTATTGTTGCTTGCTTGATTTTTTTTTCTTTCTCAATTTTTTTCCTTTCGGATCTGATTTTTCTTGTGCAACATGATAAATGTGGAAATATGTATAGAATTGCACATGTTTAACATATATTGGATTGTTTGTGGTTTAAAGGAGGGGAGTGGAAGGAAGGGAAAGAAAAAAAATTAGAACAGGATTTTGCAAGAGTGAACGTTGAAAACTGCCTTTGCATGTATTTTGAAAATAAAAAATCTATTATTAAAAAATACTTTTGAAATATCACAGCACCTGGAATTTTAAAGTCCACAATTCCCTGTATTGATGAGGTGTGAGTGACACCATCATCTGCAGGTGTGAAAACACATAACTCTTTAGGGGCCTGAACTCAAACCTTAACATGCGAAAGGCCCTTGAGGTCATCTTTAAAATGTCATTGACCTTTCACTTAAAACTCATACATACATTATAATTGAGATTTGAAATTTTTAAAATTTTTTTAATGTTTTGAGTGTGTTTTAAGTATTACTCTTTTATGGCTACCACAACCCCTACTTTCTGAATCTCATAGTTTTGCCTGAAGGATTGAAAACAAGACTTTTTTTCCCTCCATCTACCTTATACTACTTCCTTTAATGAGAACAAAATTTCATGAGAAATCAAATAACTAACTAAAATGACAAAATCTTATCAATTAATATTGATCCTAAATGTAGTTAAAGGGGGTAGGTCAGTAGGAAAAATATTTTCTCAGTAATCTCAATGACTTTTCTGTCTAACACTCTTCTTCCCCATACCTTTCCACTACATTATAGGCCTTGTCATCAGAATTATAGGCTTGCAGGATATTAGGATATAGCTTATATCTGGAAAGCCCTGACCCAATCCTGTCTAGGTTGAATAATAGATTCTGATTTCTAGTGACAAATTCAGTTTGGCAAAGCTATTAGATATTTCAATCTTTCTAGAATTAGTTTCTGCAAACATAATCTCAGATGTAGTAGTCTAAGGTCTTTTTCTACAGAACCCACAAAAAATAGATTTTCTCTTAGGTTCCTTAATTGCTCAGAACTTAGAAAAATCTTATCTAGTTGTTCTAAACATATGCCTGGGAAATGAGAATCATGATCACAGTCCCAGAATTTGGGGGTTAAAAAGGAACTTTGATGGCCATCAAATCCTATTTGTAACTGAAGAATTCCTTCTGATACCCACCAAGTGATCATCGAGCTTTTTGCTTGAAGGCCTCCAAAGAGATGTAACTCAGACTTCCTAAGACCATGCATTAACTTTTAGATGATTTAATTATTGATAACCTTTTACCTGAAAGTGGGCCTAAAAGTTCCATTCTGTCTTTTTAAAGAAGAAATATTGCCTATCTGCCTTTTAAAGATTTTATGCTTCAAGAAGCTTTCCATCATCTTCTGGACTCCGGAAGTTCCAACCTTGGAAGCTCTTTTAACTCTTACCCAGGCATTTCTATTTTGATTCATTTTCACAGAAGAACCTATGTGGGAAAGTAGGTTTATCATACATTTGACTAGGTTTATTCTTTGAAATCAACTTTTTTCCCTTTATACCTCCAAATGGCATTTTAATTCTATTTTGCCACAAAATCATGTGAATCAGGAGTATAAGCTAAAACTTCATTTTTTCTTCCTCCAGGGATGAGACCATAATACTGCTGTCAAAACAAGTTTGTTATTGTTCAGTCATTTCATTTGTGCATGACTTTTTGGACAAGCCACTTTATTCCTATGACAGGGCTTTCAGTAGCTGACATCCAAGGTCCCTTTTTAGTTAGGGATCTCAGATGTCCAAAATGTAATTATTGACGGAGATGAAAAGGAGTAAAGAAGAAGGAAATTAAAAATTCAATGTGTACATTGGCACTGAAGATTTCATAATCACAGGAATGGAAATATGTAAGGAAGACTAAGAGTATGCTACCCATTGAAGGATGATTTCAGGCAGTTTCATTTATTGGAGAGAGATCTTTTGAAGAAGCAATAGGATAGATTGTTCACAACCTCTACCCTGAAATCCAACCATATATTAAGATATGGGATCTTAGATTTAGAGGTGACTGAAACTGTTGAGTTCAACTCATTCATTTTACAGATGAGGAAACTGAATTACGATATCTATACCTAAGTCTTTATCAATATATATCATCTACAACTATCTACATAATTTACTTTTCTGTCTCTGTCCCTTTTCTATCTATCTATCTATAGATTTTTTTCTGCCTCTGTCTTTTGGTCTCTCTGTCTCTTGCTATGTCTCTGTATGTCCATCTCTATTTCTATTTGTCTCTTTTTGTCTCTCTGCCTATGCCTATCTGCATCAGCTGCTGTCTGAGTATCTCTCTCTCTCTCTCTCTCTCTTCCTCTCTCTCTCTCTCTCTTTAAACTTATTCCATAATTTTATTGATATATGAATCCTGATCCCTTGATGTGAAAAATTTCTACCATTTCAGATCTTCACTTGCTCTACAACTTACAGTCTTGGAGAGCTATTTATTTACGGAATAACTGAATGAAAATCATTGTGTTGTGATTCCTTGTATTTCCCTCCAATAAATAAAATCAAATTTTAAATTTCTCTCTAGATGTCCTTCAAAGTATGAAAAGTTTGCATATTAAAGGGGAAATGAGACCTCTGTCTGTGGAAAGTCAGGTAGGGATGAGATTATATTGTGGTTTTGTCCTTGTGCTAGTTCTATTACAAAAGCTACTTGTTTGCAAAATTGTCAGTGGGATTTCAACATGCATTCGAAACACAAGGAATTTTTCAGGATAGAGAAGTACAAGCAAATATCTTAAGTAACATATCCCAAAATGTTTAATGGAATGCCAATATTCCAATTAATAAGACTAAAGAAACAATTTTCACAGAATATAAAATAAGGTACCTTAAGGGTCATGGACTACAACTTTTCCATATTAAAAAAAATCACATCTATGCATTATTTTTGTGCAGTGGTCATACTAATTATTATTTGTCATCATAATTATCATTCTAATTTGTTTACATGTTGCTAAAGAAGATCCTTATTACCTCTTAGATCAAATATAAAATCTTTGTTTGGCATTTAAAGCCCAGCCACTTCTTATATTTTCTATCTTCTTAAACTTATTCTCCTCTATGCACTCAACTATCTCATACACAGAATAACTTTCTCTTCCTCACACAATACTCTACCTCTTGACTTCACATTTGTAATACCTATTTTGAAGGCATTTGCTAATCACCTCTAGTATCCTACTTTACCTGACTCCATTCAAGATTTAGTTTATGCCCTATATTTTGTAGAAGACTTTCCTATCCGTCCAACTTCTAAAGCCTTTCCTTTGAAATTACCTTTCACGTATTGTGAAATCATCTTACATGAACATGAGATTTTGAGGCATTTCAGCAACAAGATGACAACTAAATATATTTCCAATCCCAATGACCTCTCAAACCTCTCAAAACCAGGAATTATGGACCAAACATACAACAACTTCCATGGTTTAGAATACTCAGAATCTAAAAGAAGACTAAAAAAACTACTTATTGACCTTCACTGACCTTTAGTTTATTCAATTTCCCTACACTACTAACATTGACCCTAACTAATAGATGCAATGATACCATAGAGGCTTACATCAGAATCCATCCCTGTATCCAATTCCCTCCTCTCTTTCTAGTGTTGTAAAGCTGCAACCCAATTCAATTTTAGGCTATGAACATTTTCTTCAGCTTTTGCAATCAACTTAGCTATAGAAAAACAAAAGTCTTCCAGAAGCATCAGTTCTATAAAGCTCTAAACTACTGTGCCAGGGGAATTTGGGCTCTAAATCATCAGTGCTGCTCCATAGAAATAAGGAATAGAGGGAATGTGATATGTCACCAAGATAGGACACAGCATTTAGAGAGCTCTGCAGCTCTCCACTAAATCCAAAGAAAATAGTACAACATCCAGTTAGGGTCATTCTGATCTCCCAAAAATCAGTTAGGAAAGGGAACTAATCTAGAGAACCATGAATTGACCAGTATGGGAAGAACACAAGATATTATTAGCTCTAGACCCCAAGGAATGCACAATCATGGGGAAGAAGGCAGGAAGTGAGTGTAAAGGAAAATAATAGAGAGGTGAGCTAAAAAATACTAGCATTCCTAATGATTTCAGGAAGAAGAAACTCAAAAACCTTAAAGATAAACAGAAAAAGCATCAAGAAAAGAAACTTATGCATCAATGAATAAACACTGTAAGATAAAGAAAAATAATCCAACATTTGATGACTCAGGACAGTATGGAACTTGAGAGAAAAGAACCACAGCACACTATTTCTGAGTGATTGAAAATATGAGAACAAAATTTATATCCTGCATAGCAAAAATAATGAGCAGAGTAGGAAGAAAAAAAATTGAATCGAAAATAACAAGACTCATATAAGAAACAAGTCAGGACAATAGATCATCAATGTTGATATACAAAAAATGAAGGTCACCTAGAAGAGAAGCAAAATAATAATAATATGTAAAAATATACAAGTAAATCTCAACAACAGGATGTCCAGAAATCTCACCTGGAGATCATACATTGTTTTAAACATGATAGGACAAAAAATTCTTAATGCCATAATGAAGGAAATAATAGAAGAGAACTATCCAGAACTTTTGAACAGAGAAAAAAGAAATCCCACTTGAAAAAATTCACAAAGCTGTAAATCCAAGATTGCAAACTTCAAGTCACCCAGTGGTTAAAATTAACAATTCAACTGAGAGAGATTAAATTCTGCAAGGTATTAGGAGAAAAGCCTTCAAATGCAAAGGAAAGGACACAAGATTATTCCACATCCACTAGAAAAAAATAAAAGAAGGGAATAAGATGTTCCAAAGAGGATTGGAGTTCAAGATGCAATCTGAAGCCATAATCAAAAAAGAGGATCTAGAGAGTATATTCTAAGAAATTATCAAGGAGTGGCAGGTAGGTGGAGCAGTGGATAGAGCACCAGGCCTGAAATCAGGAGCACCTGAGTTCAAATCTGGTCTCAGACACTTAACATGCCCTAGCTGTGTGACTCTGGGCAAGTCACTTAATCTCAATTGCCTTAGCAAAAAAGGAAATAAATAAATAAAAATTATCAAGGAAAATTGTCCCCACGTCCTGGAATCAAAGGGCAAAAGTCATTGAAAGAATATACTGATTACTTCAGAAAAGAGATCTCCCAAATAAAACCCCCAAGCCAAATTTCATAGCCAATTGTATAACCAAATTTAGGTTAAAAAAAAAAAAAGTACTGCCAAAAAGAAACAATTTAAATATAGGACAGTTATAATCAGGATTACAAAAGATTTGATAGTTGCAACAATAAAGAATTAGTGGTCATGGAATATGATATCCCAGAAGGTAAAGGACCATGGACTACAACCACAAATCATTTAACCAGCAAAACTAAATATAATGTACTTTTAGGGAAACTGGTCCTTCCATGAAATAGAATTATTTCATGCTTTTATAAGGAAAAAACCAGAACAAAACCAAAATACTAAATATCAAATATCAAGAACCAAGAGAAGCATACAGAAGTTAAAAAAAAAGATTTAAATAAGTTAAATTGTTTACAGCCTTACATGTGAAGATGATACTTGCAATTCTTAAAAATTTTACTATTAATCATACTGATAAAAGAAATATACATTGACATAGGGTATGGGTATGTGGTGATTTAAGACAATTGCAAAAAGGTAATTAAGGGATTATCTTAATATAAAGAAAGAGGAGTACCCTGGGTTCAGAAGGAAGGAAGTGATAAATTATTTCACATGAAGAAATGCAAAAGATCTATTACAATGGAGAGAAACATAGGAGAGTAGAGAATGGGCATGGCTTGAACCTTACTCTCATTGGTATTGGCTCAAAGAAGAAATAACGTATATAATCAGATAAATATAGAGATCTATTTTACCCAATAGGGAAGTAGGAGGAGAGGACACTAAAGGGGATAGATGTTGGGGACTGAAAGAAGGGAGATCAGACTGGAGGAACAAAGAATACTCTACCTGTTAGATTTATTGGGGGAGGGGGATAATGACCAAACAAGAGATAGAGATCATTAAAAAATACAAAGTAGATCATTTTAATTATATTAAATTAAAATGCTTTTCTACAAACAATATCAATGCAATCAAGATTACAAAGAAAGGAGAAACCTAGGAAACACTTTTTATAACACACATCTCTGATAAAGACCTCATTTCTCAAATACATGGAGAACTGAGTCAAATCTATGAGAATACAGGCAATTATACAGAATAATCAAAGGTTATGAACAGGAATTTTCAGATGAAAAAATCAGAACTAACTATAGGTATATAAAGATGTGCTCTAAATCACTATTTGCAATTCTGAGATACCACCTCACACCAATCAGATAAGCTAAAATGACGAAAAATCATTCTGGAGAGCAATACGAAACTATACCCAAAAGGCAACTAAAGTATGCAAACTCTTTGATCCAGCAATACCAGTGCTAGGTCTATATTACAAAGAGATCATAAAAAAGGAAAAGGATCTATGCATGCAAAAATATTTAAAGCAGCCCTTTGTGAATTGGCAAAATATTGGTAATTGAGAGGATGCCCATCGATTTGTTAATGATTGACCAGCTGTGATATGTGAATATAATTGAATATTATTATACAGCATGAAATGATAAACAAGTAGCTTTCAGAAAAAAAATCTAGAAAGACTTGTATGAATTGATTTAAAGTGAAATGAGCAAAACCAAGAAAACATTGTATATATTAGCAGCAACACTGTGATCAACTGAAGGACTCAACTCTTCTCTGAAACAAAAATGGACCAAAACAAACGACTCAGAAAGAAAAAAAAACTTTCCACATCCATATCAGGAACTAGCAGATTTTGAATGCAGATAAAACTATTATTTTTACTTACTTTATGTTTTTTATGTTTTTTTCCTTTTTTTTCTCTTTTGATCAATTTCTTCTTTCACAAATGTGAGTAATATGGAAATTTATTATGTCATTGAGGGAGGGAGGGAGAAAAGTTGGAACTCAAAATCTGGAGAAAAAATAAAATGGTATTTTTTTTTTAAAGAGATAAAGGAGGAAATTTGGTAAAGAAAGAAAGAATTTGGCTCTCTTTGTTTTCCCAAACAAACAAAGCTACTTTGCTAATGAACCATTGTATGCAAATTAAAAGCAGACAAGGTAATTGCAGAAACTGACAATACTCTACCTAGAAATGAATGTTTCTTTTGTAGGACTATATTGCAATTTGAAAGGATATTTGAAAGAGAGGGAAGGAGGAGCAAAGAGATAAGAGAATAGAGAGGAGGGAGTGATACTTATGGACTTCTGTGATCTCAGAAAGAGAAAAGGTTTCAGGAATGTGAGTGAGGAGCAAGTAAAAAATTATAAGGGAGTAGGAATTAAGAAGGACCTTACTTTGTAGATGGAAAGGTGTTTCATTGATGAATGCTAATAAGGATGAAGAGAGAAAGGAATATGCCTTTTTCACAGTAATACATGATACCTACACAAACAATCATCATGTTTTAAGGCATAAAAACCTCACAATCAAATGCAGAAAAGCAGAAACAGTAAATGCATTCTTTTCGGATCACAATCCAAGAAAAATTATGTGTAATAAAAGGCCATTGAAATATAGACTATAATTTCTTGGTAGTGAGATTACTTAATCCTAAAAAATTAGTGGATCAAATAAAAAAATCACAGAAACAATCAATAATTTCACTCAAAAGAATGACAATAATAAGACAACATACCAAAGCTTATGGAATGCAGACAAAGCAATTCTTAGAGGAAATTTGATATCTCTACATGCTTACATGAATAAAATAGAGGAAGGGAAGATCAATGAATTAGATGTGCAGCTAAAAAAAAAAAAATTAGAAAAAGAACAAATCAAAAAAGCTCAACTAAATACCAAATTAGGAATTCTGAAAACCAATAGAGATTCATGCAATTGAAAGTAAGAAAACTATTGGACTAATGAATAAAACTAAGAGTTGAATTAATAAAACAACAAGAAAATAAATGAACTTTTGATTAATTTAATGTAAAAAAAGAATTTAGAAAACAAAATTACCAGTATCAAAAATGAAAAGGGTGAACTTACTACCAATGAAGAGGGAATTAAAGTTATCATTAGGAACTTTTTGCCCAATAGTATGGAAATAAATCTGATAATGTAAGTGAAATGGATGAATATTTACAAAAATATATATTTCCAGATTGAAAGATGAGGATATAAAATGCCTAAACAATCTCATTTTAGAAAAATAAATTGAACAAACCGTTAATGAATTCCCTAAGAAAAAGTCCCCAGTGACAGATAGATTTACAAGAGAATTCAACCAAACTTTAAAAAAAAAACAAAAAACAATTCCAATACTATATAAACTACCTGAGAAAATAAGGAGAGGAGTCCTATCAAATTCCTTTTATGACACAGATATAGTGCTGATACCAAAACCAGGAAGAGCTAAAACAAAAAAGAAAATTATAGACCAATTTCTCTAACAAATATTGATGCATTTTTTAAAAAAATTTAATGATATCTTTTTATTTTCAAAATATATGCAGATAGTTTTCAACATTCACCCTTGCAAAACCCTGTGTTCCAAATTTTTCTCCTTCCTCCCCCTTCACTCTCTCCCCTAGATTGTAAGTAATCCAATATATGTTAAACATGTGCATTTCTTTTACACAAATTTCCATACTTATCATGATGCACAAGAAAAATCAGATCAAAAAGGAAAAAAAAAAATGAGAAAGAAAACAAAAATCAAGCAAACAACAACTAAAGAGATGAAAATATTATGTTATCATCCCCATTCAATCTTCCCAGTCCTCTTTCTGGATGTAGATGATAAGAAGAGCTTAGAATAAATACCTTGTATACCATGATTGCATAAACAATACATGGAAAAGAGAGATAGCAGATAATCATACAAGTCATGAATCAGAGAACATAAGCCTGGATTTAAAAAAAAAAATAAGAAGATGGGTAATGAAAAAAATAAGAGAACTTCTTTTTTGGAAAGGGGCACAAAAATGTTACTTAAAAAAAGTCTTAGTAAACAAGGATAGGTGAAGGGGATTAGAGGAAGGGGGAATCTACTTGACTAACAGAAGGAAAAAGAGGGGATAGAAATATATAATCAGATAAAAGAATGAGAAAACAAATAAACATTCTATATGAATACAGTCATATACACATTATCTTGTTCTTTAGAATATGAACTTGAGGTAAGGATTGGGATTTTGTTGTTTTTCTTGTATCCCCAAGACACTAAAATAATTAAACTGTTGTAAATATTTAATGTGTTTATTGACTTGTTACTCTTTACTGTAATTATTTGTGTAAACTATATCTTATGCAAAATACTTCTATATAGCAAGTTTTTCACTATAATGGATAATTTCCTCTATCTTGTCCCCAATTTTTTTTAATTCTTCTTAGTCTTCTGGAAATCTCCTATTCACAAGTCTCCAGAAACAATGTTCAATTTTGTCAATATATTTCTTCCCAAACATGCTTCCATAGCTCATGTAATAAGGGGAGGCTGGTCTTCAAATAAAAATGCTAGAGACTTGCAAATTCAATTGAAGTCATGAACAAGAAAATTAGATTGTCATAAAAATGCATATCCTATATTTAATATCATGTGGTATTGTAAAAATAGGGAAACAGCATATATAATAGAGCATTTGACTAACCTGATTAAGATTATAAGATTCCAGAACTATCCACCACATTTTATTATCAATAAACACCTATTTAATGCCTACAAAATGTATGGTACTAATCTAAACACTAGTGATCTACTTATTTAGTGCCATACCACTCATACTCCCAAGAAATTATTTTACAGATCTAGACAAAATAATAACAAAGTTCATCTGGAAGACAAAAGGTCAAGAATTTCAAGAGAGATAATGAAAAAAAATGCAAATGAAGGTGACCTAGTTTTGCCAGATCTTAAAATTATAATGCAGCAGCCAGCAAAACCATTTAGTACTGGCTAAAAATTAGAGGAGTCGATAAGTGAAATAGGTTAAGTTCATAGGACAAAGTACTCAATGACTATAATAATCTATTGTTTAACAAACCCAAAGATCCCAGCTTTTGGGATAAGAACTCTCTATTTGACAAAAACTGCTGGGAAAATTGGAAACTAGTATGGTAGAAATTAGGCATTGACCCACACCTAACACCATATACAAAGATAAGTTAATAATGGGTTCATGATTTAGACATAGTGATATTATAAGAAATTAGAAGAACAAAGGATAGTTTACAGCTCAGATTGTGGCAAAGGAAGGAGTTTGTGACCAAAGAATAACTAGAATTCATTATTTAACACAAAATAGATAATTTTGATTATATTCAATTAAAAAGTTTTTGTACAAACAAAACTAATGCAGACAAGATTAGAAAGGGAAGCAATAAACTGGGAAAACATTTTTACATTCAAAGGTTCTGGTAAAGGCCTCATTTCTAAAATTGAGAATTGACTGAAATTTATTAGAATTCAAGCCATTCTCCAGTTGATAAATGGTCAAAAGATATGAACAGACAATTTTCTGATGAAGAAATTGAAACCATTTCCAGTCATATGAAAAAGTGCTCTACAACATTATTGATCAGAGAAATTCAAATTAAGACAACTGTGAGGTACTACTACACAGCTCTCAGATTGGCTAAAATGACAGAAAAAGATAATTATAAATATTGGAGGGGATGTAGGAAAAGTGGGACACCAATACATTGTTGGTGGAATTGTGAACTTATCCAACCATTCTGGAGATCAATTTGGAATTGTGCCCAAAGGGTTATTAAACTGCATATCCTTTGATCCAGCTGTGTTTCTATTGGGCTTATATCCCAAAGAGATCTAAAAGGAGGAAAAGGGAGCTACATGTGCAAAAATATTTGTTGCAGTCCTTTTTTATAGTGACAAGTAACTGGAAAGTGAGTGGATGTCCATCAGTTATGATGCTATATAAGTTATGATATATGAATGTTATGGAATATCATTGTTCTATAAGAAATGATCAGCAGAGACTTACATGAACTTATGCTAAAGTGAAACGAACATAACCAGGAGCTCACTGTACACACTGTACACACAACAAAATTATATGATGATAAATTCTAATGGATGTGGCCCTTTTCAACAATGAGATGATTCAGATCAGTTCCCATGATCTTGTATTGATAAGAGCCATCTATGCCCAGAGGACAGTGGGAACTGAGGGTGGATCACAACATAGCATTTTAATTCATTTTTTATTCTTTGCTTGCATTTTATTTTCTTCCACATTTTTTTTTCATTTTTTGATCTGATTTTTCCTGTGTAGCAATATATTTGTACAGATATGTTTGCCTGTATTGGATTTAACATACACTTTTAACATGTTTAACATATATCAGATTACTTGTCATCTAGTGGAGGAGGTGTGGGCTAGGGGGGCTGAAATTGGAACACAAGGTTTTGCAAGGGTGTTGAAAAATTTTCCTTACATATGTTTTGAAAATAAAAAGCTTCAATAAAACATATTATTGCTCTATCTTAAAGTCATGACCAAAATGAGAGTCTCAGCATCATCTTTCAAGAAATTATCAAGGAAAATTGTCTTGATATTCTGAAACCGGAGATTAAAATAGAAATTGAAAGAATCCACTTATTAACTTCTGAAAGAGATCCCAAAATAAAAACTCCCAGGAATATTACAATCAAATTCTGAAACTCTCAAGTCAAGGAGGTCCAGAAAGAAACAATTCAAGTATAGTAGAACCACAGTCAGGATAACACAAGTTTTAGCAGCTTCTACATTAAAGACCAGAGGGCTTGGAATATAATATTCTTGAGATCAGTGAAGCTAGGATTACAACCAAGAATCACCTAAGAAAGCAAAGCTGAGTATAATCTTTCAGAGGAATAGATGATTAATCAATGAAACAGGATTTTCAAGAGTTTGTGATAAAAAGGTCAGAGTTGAATGGAAAATGTGATTTTCAAGTAAAAGACTTTGGAAAATAAGGAAGTAATCAGGAAAGTGCTCTCCCAAAGGACTTAATAAGGTTTTAGCTGTTTACCTTCCTACATGGCAGGATGATACTTGTATATCATTAGAATATTCTCATTATTATGGCAATTAGAAGGAAAACATGTTTGTGGAGGAACAGGATGAAAAAGAGGGAGAATAAATGGATGAAAATACAATTAGCAATAGTAATTGTAAAAAAAATATTGAAACAAGTTTCTCTGGTGGAATATTATTGTTCTTTGGAAAATGATGAACAGGATGCTCTCAGGGGGAAAAAAACCTGGGAAATCCTCATGAACAAAGTAAAATACACTGTGTGCAAAATAACAACAATATTCTGGGATATCCAAATCTAAAAGACTTTGTCATTCTCAGCAGTACAATCATTCACATCTACTCTGAAGAATTTAAGATGAAAAATCCTTTCTTTACCCAGAGAAGGAACTTTTTGAGTCTGAATATAGATCAAAGCATTCTCTATTACTTTCTCTATCTCTTTCTTTATTTTTAACTTAATTTTTCTTGAGTGTTTTTATTTTCATTAGGGTGGAAGATCTATGTTTTCTTTTACAACTTGACTTTTATGGAAATGTTATGCACAACTTGACATGTAGTAGTTAACACTGGGTGGGGAGAGAATCTAGAACTCAAAAATCTTAAAAAAACAAATATAAAAAAATTTGTTTTGTATGTAATTGGGGAAAATTAATAAATGCATAATTTTTTTAAAAAAAGAAAAAAACATTATACTACAACATGTTCAGCCATTCCCTTAATAATGGACACCACCTCTCTTTCCAATTGTTAGCCACCACCAAAAGAGCTGCTATAAATATTTTTATACAAAAAGGGTCTTCCCCCCACCCTTACTTCTCTCTTTTAATTTCTTTGAGATAGTGGTATTGCTGAATCAAAGAGAATACTACTATTTGGATCAGTTCACAACTCCACCAAAAATGCATTAGTGTCCCAGTTTTACAATATCGTCTTTAACATTTTTATTTTTTTTCCTTTTTTGTTATATTAGTCGATTTGATAAGTGTGAGATGTTACCTCAGAACTTTTTTCAGTTTTAATTTACATTGGTTTGATCTATAGCAATTTAGAGCATTTTTTCATATGACTTAAGATAGCTTTGATTTTGCAATCTTACAACTTTTGACCATTTATTTACTAATTGGGGAATGACTTGTATTCTTTTAAATTTGTTTCAATTCTCTATATATTTGAGAAATGAGAACATTATTAGTTATTTGCTGGGAAAATGTTTTCCTCCTAATTTTCTATTTTCCTTCTATTCTTGACTATACTAGTTTTGTTGATGCAAATTTTTCTTTAATTTAATACATTGTATACAACAACAGCAAGACTGTGCAATGATCAATTATGTAAGACTTGGTTCTTCTCAGTGGTTCAGTGATCCAAGGCATTCCCAATAGATTTTGGAGAGCAAATGTCATTTGTATCCAGAAAAAGAACTATAGAGACTGAAAGCAAATCAATACATGTTATGCTCACTTCCTTTTATTCTGTTTTGTTTTTCTTTCCTATGGTTTTTCCCTTTTGTTCTGAGTTTTCTCTCCCAACATGATTCATAAAGCAGTGTGTATTAAAATTAAATTAATAAAATTTTGAAATAAAAAGTTAAAAAAATAAAAAAATTTTTTTTTAAAAAGTGGGTTATAGATTGAGGACAAAAGGCCCTTACTTAAATGGAAATGAATGCAGAGAAGAAACCAAAATTTGAACAAAGAGTATGTATTGTCTTATTTGGATGTTTGCCTTCCCTATTCTCTTTAGTAATACTGGCCTAAGAGGGAAGTATATTCTTCTCTTCAGAAAGGATTGCAAAAGTCTTACTCTATGTTTCCATTGTTTAGCAAAATACCTAGCACATAGTAATGTCTTTATAAAATGTTGTTTGAGAAAAAGCCTTTTCAGTCTTTGAGGGAAGTATATTAGCCCTAAACTATATTTTAGCATATTATGATCTTTTACTTGTTTGAGAATTGTATAAATATTTTATAAATAATTTAAACAAACTCTCTTGAGCAAAGATGTCTGAGGGTCCCCCAGCCTATGCTACCATGGGATTTTTCCTGAGCTAGAAACGCTTGGTTTATAGAATAATATTAAAATAATAAAAATTGTTTCTGGAAAAATAATATTATCAAAATTATCCATTTTACATTTCACAATGCTATCTTTCTCTTGTTCAGGCCTAATTTTTTTTCTTATCCATAGATTTCCCAGGTAAACTATTCTATGCTCCCCTAATTTACTTATGGTATCAGCTTTTATGTCTACATCATGTACCCATTTTGACCTTATCTTAGTACATAGTATAAGGTGTTTATCTGTACTTGATTTCTGCCAAAATATTTTCAAATCCAACAACAGTTTTTGTCCCTACAGCTTGGATTTTGGGGTTTATCAAGCACTAAATTACCATGGTCATTTACTACAATGTATCCTGTAGCTAATCTATTCCACTGATCCATCCACTTGTTTTATTAGCCAAAACCAGATCACTTTGATGATTACTGCTTTATAATCCAGTTTGATATCTGTAGGACACTTTCTTTCACATTTTTATTTTTATTGACTTACTTAACATTTTTGACCTTTTGTTCTTTCAGTTTTTTCTTCTTTTTTTAGCTCGAATAAAATAGTTCTTTGTAGTTTTATGGGTTTAGCATGGAATAAGTACATTAATTCAGGGAGAATTGTAATTTTGATTATATTGACTCAGTCTATCCAAGAGCAATATTTTCCCAATTGTTTAGATCTGACTTTATGTGTGAAAAAATGTCTTGTAATTGTGTTCATATAGTTCCTGGATTTGTCTTGACAAATAGAATCCTAAGTAATTTATATGTCTAAAGTTATTTTTCATTGGATTTCTCTATCTTTTTTGTTGGTCACATACACAAATGCTGATAATTTATGTGAGTTTGTTTTATACATTACAACTTTGTTAAGTTGTTAATTATTTCAACTAGTTTTTTTAGTTCATTACCTAGGATTCTCTAATTAATAGCATCATATTATCTGCAAAAAGTGATAGTCATTTTCTCATTGCTTATTTGGATGTTTTTCAATTGATTTTTCTTTTCTCATTTCTAAAGCTAGCAAGTTCTAGAGAAGGGAGGGGAGGAGAGGGGAAATGAGGAGAGGGGAAGAAAAAGAGGGAAGGAGAAGGGATGGCTAGGAGGGTAGGGAAGTGGAGAAGGAGAGGGAGGGGAGAGAAATTAAGTAAGTGTTTGCTCTCTCAACGGAGGTCTTCAAAGGTAGGTGCCCACTTTTCTGGTTATGATATAATAAGCATTTTTTTTCAGGATTAGTTGAACTTTGTGGTTTATGGGATTCTTTTTAGCTCTGACATTCTATCATTTCATATAGTGATATTATCACTAGTCTTACAATCATCTCTGAACTTTAGTAGTTCATAGACCTGTAACACAAAGAATTTCTTTGAACCTCATTTCCCTGATCTGTAAAAATGATAATAAAAAAATCTTCCTATCACATGGTGTACTAAAGAAAGAAATTTTAAAATAAATATATAAATGTGAACTGCCATCAACTTTATATACTTGAATCTACATAATATTGCTACATAACTAAACATTAAAATAGAATAGATTATACTGTGTTGGAGTTATTTTCATTCACACTAGGGAAAAGGCATGATACATTAAGGTATAACATCTCTTTTTATGGTAGGTGACTATAATATAAAATCTGAAGTTTACTCCCTTGGATAAGCTAATGGGAAATGTGCCATTTTAACATATAATACAGAAAGAAAGATTTACCAGGATTTCCAAGTTTCATAAAACATGGCCAGACAATCCTAGTTATATTAATCATATGTTCTAATGGGTACCAAGGGAACAAAAGAATTTTATTCCTTACCCAATGATAATGGTATATCTTCTGGTCAAAGAGAGCTATGCCAATAAGTCCATGAAGTTTCAAAAGAAGATTCTCTATGTTTTATAGAAACATAAAAGCACTATATCTTAATGTTAATACATCTCAGACTTACGACATCTTCTTCATTCATCTTCATAAAGCTGTAGACCCAAGGATATTTATAGCAAACAGGTGATTTTCTTAAAACTGTTTCTTCAAGTCAAGTTATGGAACTATGCAAAAGAAAAATCAATGCTCATCTATGAATTAAACAGGAATAAATTCAGGTTTTTGATATTATTGACTAGATAACAATTGAAGAATGAAATCTTAAAATTGCTTTTACAAATTGTTATCATTGTAACAAGATTTTAGCCTCAATTTGATTCGTTACAGAGTTTTAGGATTTTCTCACCCTCAGTAAGGATATATACCACTGTCAGGGTGGATCCACTCCATAAGGTCTAAAATTAAGAGATTCTTTAGAAATAGTATGGTTCTCTATTGGAGAAAATATGTGTATGTGTTTATAAATCATATTGAAATAAACATACACATATATACCCACAAACACACATACAAACATACACATTTCATTTACCCTTAGTTACCTTGCAATTTTGAGGCTCCTAAATCTTTGTAATGGAGATTTAGGTTGAAAACCCAATATGTACGAATACACAGCATTTGTACATTAAAACATCATTGATGTTCTAGAATAAAACATGAAAATTTGTAAAGTTAATGTTTTCAGATTAACAATTCATTTCTTGGATGCTTTTTCCAAAAAGAGAAAGGAAGGAAGGAAGGAAAAAAGGAAGGGAGGAAGGAAGGAAAGAAAAAGGAAGGGAGGAAGGAAGGAAAAAAGGAAGGAAGGAAGGAAAGCACAAAGGAAAAAAAAGAAAGCTTATCAAGGTCAGATGCTAATTTAAGTAGGAGGCATCATGATATCTAACTTTTCTGCAGTTTTTTTTGTTTATTTGTTTTTTGTGATACATTTAAAAGAGCAACATGCCAAGGAAGCAAATCAAAACTGAAATGCTAGAACTGAGTCCAAAAATTCAAATCATAAAAAAGTTTTTACAATCCTGAAGGATGATAGATAATATCTATCTATAATACATTTTAATTCACAAATTTAAAAATCATATCAGAGGTATTAATCACAAACTCTTTCAAGAATATGGCAGTGTATAAAAGTTATAGGACTGGGAATTTAGCTGAACAAATTCTATGTTTAATTGGTCTAGTAAACTCAAAAGGAGTTTGACCAATACACCTGTTCAGCAACTTTCAGACTTCGAAAGTTTCTCACAGCACTGAGAGGTTAACTCTTTTTACTAGCACCACACAATCAGTATGTTTAAGGAGCAAGACATGGGCACAGATTGTTCTAATTTTGAGCCCAGGTCTTTATCAATTATGACACATTACCCCTCACTAAAGTTAAAAGAAAAATTTCTCTCATTTTTTCCTTCCTTCTATATTACCTTCCTTTGTCCTTCTTCACACTTTCTTTCTTCCTCCTTTCCTCTTTTTTTTATTACTTTTCTACTTTCCTTCCTCCTCCCATCTTCTTTCTTTTCTTCCTCCTTCCCACGCTTCATCCCTTCCTTCTTTCCTCCCCTCCTTCCTTCCTTCCTTTCTCCCTCCGCTCCTTTCTTCCTTTCTTTCTTCCTTCCTTCCTTCCTTCCTTTTTTTCTTTCTTTTCCTTCTTCTTTTTTATATTTGATTCTTATATATACATATGCATGTATATATCCATATTAATAGATGTGTGCTTTGTGTTTCCATAGTTTTGATACCTATACGGAGACATAATTTACATGTGTTCTTTGTTGTTTAAAAAAATAACATAACCAAAATTTCTGGGGCACTTCTTTGACTTCGACATTGATAGGCCAATATGAGTCTCTAAATTACTATGCTGAGAACTTTTATCATTCATTATGAATATCCTGAATCATTTGAATTTTCAAGATCTAATAAAAGCTTATATTTAATTAGTACCTTTCATCATAGCAATAGTAAAATCTCAAGTAGTGAATGCATAGATTTTAGGAGTTGACACATTTTCATAATGTGGATGCTCATATGCATGGAAGCAGTATTGAAACACCCAGTTTGTGTAAGACTTATAATCTTTTTAAAAAATGAAGTCATATGGAGACCAGAAGAATTGAAATGAAGACTATTATTTATCTATATATGAAATTCTCAAGAGGGAAAGATGACAAAGGGAGTTTCAAGTCATGAACTTTAGAATTAGAGATATTGGTTCTAAAGGATGACCTAATTCATATGGAAACCACTTACTTATTAGTATAATCAAGCATATACACTTAGAGGGTCATAATAGTGAGACCTCTTCACGTTTAATATGAAGACAGAATTTTATTGGTCCCTAGGAAGAAGAGAGAAATGATATACAAAAGCAAATTGAACCTATATTTTTCCTCAGGTCAGAGAACATTCCTCTAGGATAAAATATGTTCTTTTATGTAAATTTTTAATTTTACTAGGATGGAATTCAAATAAAAGTTAACCCCTTTCATTTACAAAAGTGGCTTAATTAAAATAAGACCAACAATTTCTTGATAGGGTCAGATTACATAGAGTTCATTTCCATGAATTCCCAAAGGAAAAATAATCTGGGACACTAATTGTCTTTAATAAATAATAGCATAGCTCAGAAGGAGAGTGATTATTAGAGATTTAATACAGGAACTTTATATCTTATTTACATTTACATAAAACATTAAAATTACTTTTTTGGGACTTGGTGAAAATACATTTTTGGTAGTGGAAACACATCATATAATAATGACAATAAGAATCATCATTATAGTAATGAAAACAATAATAAATACTAATACTTTTATACTGCCTTTTTTTGCAAGTACTGTATGCATTTATCTCACTTTATCCCAATTCTAGAATTATTTCCCATTTTAAAAATAAAGAAACTGGCATAAATAGAAATAACTTATACAACAACACATAGTTGTTAAATGTCTAAATCTAGATTTGAGCTCAATTCCACTTGGCTTCAAAATCAGCACTCTTTTATATATACAAATATCATAAGGAATGAATGGCAAAGTATTAATTACAAAAAAAATCTACTTCATCAATAAAAAGTAAGATGCATTTTTATAAGGTTTCAAACTAGTTAGTATATTTTTTCTATTTATAGTCATATACTTATGTATAACTTTATTTTCCAACTCATTAAAATACAAACCTTGCAAATAGGGATTCTTTCACTTGTATTTGTACCTTAGTGCCTAGCCTAGAGCCTGACACTTAATAGAAGCTTTACTAAAGCTTTCTTAAGTTATTGATAAATATAGAGTGGAAAAGGATCTAAGGACATCTAATCTAATACCTATCATTAATACATGAGGAAATTGACACTCAAAGGTTGCAGATGACTTGCCTAATGTCACATGAGTAATATATGCTAGGAGAGGATTTGAACTCATTTCCTCTCAGTTCAATCAATAACTTGTAACCAATTTGAGGAATTAGAATAATCAAATATTTGAAAATGAGATGGAAAGTGGAAGAATTTGCTATAAGAATATATTTCAAAGACAAAATGGTTTGCTTTTTTTATTCATAATGATGAGGATGAGAAGGTAGCTAAGGTAGAGATCCTGAGTAGAATAAGAAGATGGGTTTAGTCTTGGTTCTATCACTTAATTAACTACATATCCTTGGGAAAATTATTTCTGCCTAGGTTCCTTAACTGTATATAAAGAAATAGTACTTTTACTATATATTTAACTCATTGGGTTGTTGTGACAAATAAAAAAAATTGTAAAGAGCGTTAAAAACTATCAATTTTTATACAAATGTGAGCTGTTACTATTGATACTTTTTGAAATTCAAAATCCTTCATAATGTGCTTCACCTCCTCCTACCTTATTACCCTCTATGTCATTTGCACTGGTTGTCTTTTATCCTTGGAATTCTTTTTGTCTTCATCTCTGCCTTGCATTCTTTGGTTTTCTTCAATCATCTATTAAAATCCCAACTTCTAAAAGCAAAAGAAAAGAAAAACTTCTCTGAAACCCCCTTAATTCTAGCACTTTCCCTCTATTATCTTGAATATCATTGATTTATCTTATATGTATGTATGTAATTAGTATCTAATAAATATTATTGTTTGTATGTTTTCTTTCCATTAGATTGCAATCTCCTTTAATTTGGGGACTTTTATTTCCTTTCTTTTTATCTCTAGCACTTAGTGAACTCCCAATGAGAAAACTCACTGTGACATAATAGCCCAGTTATCTCAAACACTGAGAAATAAAATGACTTGCCTGGGATCACATGGCAAGAATGTGTCAGAGGTGAAAGAGAAAATAGGTCTTCTGATGTTCCATTCCATTCAGTCAGCACACTGCTTCTCCCTTTAGAAATTGCATAAGAAAATTATTATTGTTGTTGTTATCATCATTATTATTACATCATTATATTTCTGTTTATTGACAGAGTGCTTTACATGTATTATCTTATTTAATTCTGACAACCTTTATTTTACAGATGAGGAAAATGAACCTAAGAAAAGGTAAATACATGCCCAGGATTTATGATCAATATAGTAGAAATACTGGTAAATGTGCTCAAAAACTCTGTCTTTCTTGATATCTGATAAATGCAGTTCTGATATGATTTATAGATGTTTTACTGCTTTAAACATGTAGTATCTCTGTTGAACAAACTGTTGACTATTTAAAATTATGTTATATAGATATGTTCAATATAATGATGATTTAAGTGTCATTATAAGATATGAATTGAGTTTAGAGAATGTGAAGAGACCTTTTGCTTTCTCTTCTCCCTGACTGAACTTATAGCACTAAATATTTCTTCAAGAGAAATAAATATATGCCTAATGGAAATCCTTTGACTGGACCATAGAGAATGCTTGTCAGAAACATCTTTCTTCATAGATAAGTAATTCTCCCTTGCTCTTTGCAGATCTTGATTTGTAGAGCACTACATAATAATTATGATATGGCTCTAGGCTTTCTCAGAGAGGACATTAGTGAACCATGAGAACTCTTAATCAACAATCTGACTTTTAAAAGGTTCCTCTATTCCTTTCTGGCTATGCAAAGAAGTTAGCTTCCTCTGTTGTCCTGATCATATATTCTAGCCCTGGAATAAAGTTCTTACTTTTTAGCTTTCTTAATATTTATGCTGCCATAAATTTTCAAGTCATGATAACATAGCAAAAAACAGCCAAGTGACTCTAGGTTATACAACTTCTTATTCTGCATGTCATTTATATTCTTTTAACAAGTTGATTGCTTGATTCATGAAGAAACAAAAACTATTAAACATACAACTGTAAGTATATGTGCACACCAACATATTCTCATAGAACTTTAGCAACTTTTCACAGCATTCTTCAAAAAATTAAAGTAAAGCATGTTTCTTTGGATGAGAAACCACATGCCTAATACTAATTCAATACTTGTAATACAATTGAATTATATATTTCACAATCATAATATAGAACAGTAATTAAAATTAGCAAGAAATTAGTAGAGTGTATATGAGATGGAACTACATAAAATTCCATTAGGTTTGAATAACTTAGACAAATTATAGGATCCGGAAAATGGAAACTGTATAAAAGTAAAGACATTACTTTAGATTATACCAATTTCTTACAAGTTTTTTCATATAGTTGTCACCATATAGAAACCCAAAGTGTCTCCAAAATGCTTCGTCCATAAAACATTAGAAGACACAGTATCTAGGTGTATTAAAATTTTATTCTGTTGTGATTTCATAGATGATCCCTCCAACTACATGCATAGTAAGTATGCATAGCCAATAAAAAGGCATTCACAAGAAGGAGAATAACCTGGG
Source organism: Myrmecobius fasciatus (assembly GCA_023553655.1). Taxonomy (NCBI): domain Eukaryota; kingdom Metazoa; phylum Chordata; class Mammalia; order Dasyuromorphia; family Myrmecobiidae; genus Myrmecobius; species Myrmecobius fasciatus. Next base: position 147,747 of record JAJPUD010004650.1, on the reverse strand, counting down.
GAGCCTGGAAGTCATTTGCAAACCATCTCAAAGATCACAGAAACATAATTTGCAACTTATATATTAATGAAAATTCATATCTTAATGATATGTGCCAATTTAAGTACTGCCTGTCAAAGGTCTATGATATAGAAATTTGAGACAAAATCCAGCTCTCCACAGTTTCAACCAGGAGAATAACAAAAATATGCTTAATAACTTTGAGAAGATGACTTTGAATTTTTACTGGTAATTCTGAGATAGTTTGGATATATTAATGGAATAACTTCAAGGGTTCACAGATAGAAGTTGTTCTGTTTCCCGCCCTCCAAAAAAAACCTACAAAAACAAGACCTCAAACTACTACTTTCCCCTTTTCAAGTACCATTCCATCTCCCTCCATGCTGCACTGCCTATTGCTCCCAACTCTAATCCATGGTTATATGAGTAATATCATTTCCCTCTTCCCCTCTGCATCCTCTTCCCCATGCTTCTGGGGAACCATGCCATCTGCCTTGGTTTCTCTTTCCACTTTTGCTGCTTGTCTCTGTTCCTTATTAAAATGTGAATGCTGCCCCATTTCTTACTGCTAATCATAATCTTTCTAGATGAGTTCTCAAAGAACCAGATATACATGCTTCCCTTTCATAATTTCATAAATTAATTATCAATTCACTTTCTCCAGAAGGTGGCAACTTGAGCCTTGAAAGTTGCCTGTGATTCTAAGGGCTAAAAGCAAAAAGGGAAAGCTTTCCAGGAAACAATGAGTGGAAAGATATAGCAATCAGATATAAAGCGGGTTGGGTAAGGATGATAAATGAACCAAGATAACTAGACTAAAGAGTATTTTGCAGATAATAAGGTGTAAGGAGAATAAACAGGGACTATGCTGCAAAGTTTTTTAAAAATGCCAAGGCAAGGAGTTTATATTTGATTTTACAGGCAAGAGGGAATCATTGAAGTTTATTAAGAAGGTCACGTTTAAGGGAAATAGGTGACATGATCACATTATTACTTTAGTAAAATGTCAAATAAAACATTATTTTGGTAGCTTTCAAGAAGATTAAGATTAAAAGGAGCCACTAAGGAAATCTATGATTGGGAGAAAAGATGAACTGTTCACATAGCAAGTGTTACAATTGGCAGATGGGCATCTTAAATACCACCTCTGGATAACTGATAGAAGAACATGAGCAAGAGTCTCACAAGATTGACAACTATGTGCAAGTTGAAAAACAAAATCAGGGAGACCAGAGATACATTTGAGAACTCTTATAATCCACTGGTGCCATTGTTCTTTACTGTAATCACTTCAGATAAAGGAATTTTTTTTTTAAATAAAGCTTTTTATTTTTAAAACATATGCATGGATAATTTGACAACATTGACCCTTGCATAGACTTGTGTTTCAGATTTTCCCCTCCTTCTCCCCATCCCTCCCCTAGATGGCAAGCAATTCAATATATGTTAAACATGTTAAAAATATGTGTTAAATCCAATATGTATAAACATATTTATACAATTCTCTTCCTGCACAAGAGAAATCAGATCAAAAAAAGAAAGTAAATGAGTAAGAAAACAAAAAGCAAGTGAACAACAGCAAAAAGAGTAAAAAATACTATTTTGTGGTCCACATTCAGTTCCCACAGTCCCTTCTCTGGGTGTAGATGGCTCTCTTTATTACAAGGTCACTGGAGCTGGACTGAATCATCTCACTGTTGCAAAGAGTCAAGTCCAACAGAATATTAGCTTTAAGGCAACTGATATAGAATGCCAAAATAAGTGGATCATAATTAAATTATTTTGTTTATTTTTCCTGAAACTTCCATTTCTCCTTCAGGCATTTACACAAAGGTAATTACACAATCATATTTTCAAGAATTAAAATTATCTTTAAAAAGACTGGCGTTCATTCTTCTGATTCCAGGAAAAATTTCAAATTCCTGAGAATAATGTTATCTGTTTTTCTCTATCTGCTTTCTCTCTTTCATGAATTCTATGTCTTATTCATATAAGAATAAGTTTGCTTTCTGAAATCCTTGATCATTTGAAACATCTGCTTAAGTAAAACAAAATTTGAAAAAGAGAGTGTGAAGAACTGCACAAGACTAGGCATACAAAGGTTATTACTAAGTTCTAGGGTAAATCCACAGAGTTAGTTTATGATGGAATAAAAACTCGAAGTTGGATTTTCATAATAACAATATCAGACTGCTTCTCTATTACTTCTCCCCTAACACATTATACCTTTACTAGGATTACCAGTCATACATTTTAGAATGAAAGGCAAGAGCATTCAAAATAATGCTATTTTGATATTTACTTAGAATTTCAGTGAGTATAAGTAATATATTTAACACTTTTTGGTCTCAGATTCATCAGAAATTACTGTAGTTTAGAATACTGGAAATATTCAGAATAGAATATTCAGAAGCAATTATAGCTATAATATTTTTTCAAGGCCTCCTCTGACTTATTCTATAAGGACAAGAACTTTTCAGCCATCTATGAAGAAGGCATTTATCCTCATTATATTTAAATGTGACAATTACTTTTGTCCTTTCCAAACCTATTCTTTCATTGGTATAGGGAACTCTATTGAAGAACCTTCCTACTAGAGAAGATTACCTTCTCTATAATTTAGTTGTATTGAGTTGCTTTGATATTAGATTGCTTAAATACTTAAAATTAAATTTCTTGCCCAGGATCATACAATCATTATAGTCCAGAGATGAACCCAGATTCGCTGACTTCTTAGGTCAATCTTCTAATTTTCATGCAACACTGTTTCATAAGAAATTTGTTATGTCCCTCTTATTTAAATGTTGTTCAAAATGATTTGAAACTTAGGGAATCTTCCTTTCCCTTGATATTTTAGGGTGCCTTTATTTATATCTTCTATCCTTCCTAAATGTTGATTCAGTCTAATAACAGACTTTTTAAACTTTATTGTATATGTGTCTGCTGCCTTATGGGCAATTTTTCTATTCATTTTAAATCAAATCTCCTTTTTCATTTGTAAAAATAAAAGTAAATTTTCTTTTGCCTGAAGTGATCTTAATAAGCATACACCATACAAGAAAGAAAATGACAAAAGAATACTTGGTGACAAAATTTAAAAAATAAATCAAAAGGAAAGTAAATTAATAAGTGAAAACACAAGAAATGGTCATGGTTTGGCCTTCAGAGAAGATATAATAAGCAAGCAAACAAACAAAAGAAGCTTCCAGTTATTTTCTTTTCCCCAATACAATTCAATAATGAAAAAGCAAAGTTTCATAGTAGATGCTGCGCAACTCATTAAATATCCTTACATACACCACTTCTCTTATTGATAAATAGCCATTATTGATTCCCATTTGAATAGAGCCTTAGAGCCAATTGTCAATTAATTTAATATCTCCATTATGAGAAGCAGCATTTATCCACTAACTTGACCCCAAAAGGTTTTTTGGATCATATTAGAATTAGTCCTTGCCCAAAGAAACAGAATTCAATTCAATTCAAATAAACAGAGGAAAAATAGTGAAATAATGATAATATGAATGGGTAAGAATGAATCACTTTATGCTGGATTTTATCAGCAAGGACAGTGGCGTGTGTATTAAATACAGGAACTCTTCCCTGTTTTAGAGAAATAGATTCTAGAGATCTCTCATATTGGAAAATCCCTGACAGCCCTATTCTCAGACAAACAAAATGCCTCCTATTTGGGGTCCAACTCTCCAATCCCCAAACCACTGCCCTAGATGACACCTTTTTCCTATCTTACTTGAAATAATGCAATCATTTACCAACTATTCTCCAGTTTTTCCCCATCTGTTTACCACATTATAATCTTTATCATATTGATATATCTGTGATCTCATCAATGTGAGGACCTTCTGTGGCTGTCTCTATTCTATAAGACTTTTGTCCATGCTTTCCTATAAATCCTCTTCAGTGGTTTCACTTCACATGCCAGCACGGTTATGCTATCCCTGCACCTGGATTATTATCATATTCCTCTGCTTGATTTTATGTAATAACTCCATACATATGGCTTTGGCTCTTTCTTCACCATCCAGAGCATTACTTACATTAATCTGTTTTAAATAGTGCTTTCATATGATCACTTCCATGATCCAAAACCCTGCTGTTCACATGGAAATGTATATATATATATATATATATATATATTTATTTTGGTATGCAATATCTTCCATTATATTGCCCTACTATACCAAATTAATTTCTAATAACAAAACTTTCCCAACATAAAACTTCAGCTTCAGTCAGGTTAATTTCTGAATTGTTTGATGAGCACCATCATTCACTTGAACAAATTGATTCATATGATTGCTTTACCTGAATTACCATATTTTATCTATTTAAATATCAGATCTACCTACACCTCTGTACTTAGCACAAGCTTAACTTCTCCAGGAAGATTTTCCCAACCATTTCATGTCATTCAGACATATGAAATACTATTTATTTTGTAGATTATCTGATAACTTCTTTGGATTATCCTAAGACATATTGATCACTACTGCTCTTCACTGGAGAGTATAGCCTTGGACTTCTCTGAATTTCAAAACTTGGGGGATCATTCCCTGAGAAGTTATTTGCATCCTGCTGTTACAGGAATCATATAAAAGGCTTCCTTTATTAGGCCAGCCTTTCTTCTCTTCAGAGTCCCCTTTCTATGCTCCACATTCTTTTTTACTTTAAATGTGCGAATTAGTTGGGTGGCCTTGATGCTTTGGTCTATTATTGGCAACTGCTTTCTAAATAATTCCCATCTCCAGATTCTTCAGGTCTGACCTTTGCAACTATGTTTGAGCATTGGTATTAACTTCCTACCTAGTTTCATATTGACTAATTTGCTCGATCTTTCACTTTATTCTTGCCCCCCCCCCCATTTGGCTTTCCAAGCTACAGCTTCCACTTCTTTTTATTCAGTCAAATGCTTCCCCATCTCAAATTCAAACTGAAAATATTTTGTATTGCAATTTTATTTTAATGTTTCATATGCTTATATCTTAGATATTTAAGTAAATTGAACCCTTTGTGAGTATAGGGAGCTCATTGTATCACCTTTTGGCATGTTATATTATGCTCTGATAAAAAAAAATACCAAAGGATCATAGAGCCACGTAATCTCTGTTAAAAAATTATAAGAGAGAAAACTGTTCAGTTTGTGAAGAAGAATTCAATCTAGTATTCATACAGCCTTTTAGATCTACAATGAGTGAATATTCATTGCAAATCAAAAGAGTTCATTCTTTCAGATACCTCCATTAGAACATTAAAAAACATTAAAAACTTCCCTTAATTTTACATGTGCCTCTTTGGTGCTTTTTCTGATTGCTCCTAATTCTGTCCTGTGAGTCCAAACAAATAAACAAAATTTTATTCCCTCATCTATATGGCACTCATGAAGATACCTATGTTCAGACCACTATAACATTTCCCTTAAGCCCTTTTTTCCCTTCATATTCATGCCTTTTTTTAACCAGTTTTTATATGATATATTTCAATGTTCTTCACTATTCTGATTGCCCACCTAGAAGGTATGGGTCAATTATTTTCTGTCATGTTTGACTCTCTGTGGCCCCATTTGGGGTTTTGTTGGCAAAGACATTGAAGTGGTTTGCCATTTCCTTATCCAGTTCATTTTACAGGATTAAATGATTTTCCAGAGTAACAAATGTGTACCTCTTTTTACAATTTGTTTTTTAAGGCATTCTTTTCCTCATCAGTTTTTTTTTATTTCCTTTTGTACCATTCTCAATTCTCATCCTAATTTTTCCTCTATCTTTCTTACTTGATTTTCAAAGTCCTTTTTAAGCTCTTCCACAACCTGAGACCAATTCCTATTTTTCTTGGAGTCTTTGGATGACTGTTATCTTCTTCTGAGTTTGTGTATTGATCTTTCTTGTCACCAAAGTAACTTTCTATAGTCAGAAATATTTTTAGTTGTTTTCTTACTTTCCTGGCCTATTACTCAGCTTTTAACTAAGTTTTGGGAATTTTCAGCAGCAGTTTTCCGAGATCCTTCTAGGGACCTGTCCACAAGCACTCTTTTCTTCTCTGGAATTGTTAAGAGTGTCTCTGTCCTATTAGTGTATTAAAATAACAGAGTTCTGCTTTGCTGGCATGGGTACCGAGATTGGGGCCAGGATTGTGACTGGGATTGCATGCTGGACTCCCACCCAGTATCCAGTAGAAAAGAAAAAAACTTTTCTGCTGACCTTCCAAGTCCTCTTTGGTGTCTCTGAGCTGAGAGGTCTGGAAGCCACTAGTACTACCACTGATTCAGATTTCCTTAGACTTGTTCCTGTTTTGCTAATGAGGGGCCAGGGTCAGAACTGGGGCCAGGGTTGGGCTGGAGTGATCTGCACCAGGACTGCATATCAACTCCCACTCTGTTGTCAAAGACCTTTCCTACTGACCTTGTAAGTTGCCTTTGGCTGGAAAATGTTCTACTGCTTTTGGGGTATTCTAAATAAAATTTGTGAGACATTATTTAAAGGAATTTGGAGTGTTTTGTGGGAGAGTTCCTGCCTTTAGTCCACCATTGTGGCTTCTGCTCTCTAAAAAGGAAACAAGGAAAACATCCTTTTGGAAGAATTATAGCAATATAGAATTTTAAAGCTGGAAGAGGCCTTACAAAAAATTTACATTTAATACTGTCTTGTCATTTTAAAGTTTAAGAAATGAGTGTTTCAAAAGATAAAATGACAAAGTCATGCAGTTAATTAATTGATTTAGAAACATTAAAAACCTTCTTGTCTAAACCTCTCATTTTTCTAACAAGGCAATTTGAGACCTGGAGAAGAAAAATAGCTTTCTGAATTTCACATAAGGTGTAGGTTGCCAAGTTTGGACTCAGACCTTGCTCTTTCAACTTCTAATCTAAGATTCTTTCTACTGTGAAACTTTTTAGGAGAAACATTTGAAAATAAAAAATATGCTGATTAAAACAAAATTTTTTGAGAAGGGCAGATATAAAATCTAGAATACTAGAAAGTCAATATATTTTGAAGTTGACAAATAAAATCTGCTTAAGTGCTCGTACAATTCAAGTTTTAAAAAATAATGAAATTTAAAATAACAATTATCAAATTTGAAAGCAACAAAATTTTAAGATGCCTTGATTTAAATATTTACTCAGAAAAAAAAAACAATACTGTGCTGGTCACAAAAAAAGATGAAAAACAAATTGATTCTTTATTTATTAGAAATATGAGAAAAATAGTAGCATGCTGGATAACCACAATATGACAATTTATGAGGGTACATGGGAATGTGTTTTCCAGGATAGGCAGACATAAATAGGTTGAGCCCAGGATCATTGAGATTGCACTAATGTTTGTGAAATCATAAGGCCATTGTAGTATTATGATTTATCCTAACAGTAATGTTAATATTAAATATAACATTGTAAAATATTCTTTCATTTTAAAAACAGTACAGATATTTTACTAGCAATTTGTTTTGAAGTGAATAGTTTTGAATTCAATCTTATGTATTATTTTAATGAACTTAACCATTTTTGATGATTTAAAGAAAACTTCTTCTCACTGTATTTGGGCAGCTTCCATGACCATGCTGCCATCCATGTGCAAATATGCCAGTGTCATTATATGATATATAACATGTTACTTTAAGTAGGTCCCCAAAGATATGACTCAGCCAACCCTTAGATAATCTATAGTAAGTTACCACATGTATTTCATATAAACAAAAGTTATTTTCTATAAAATATTTTATAATTCAGATCTCACTAAATTATCATTCTCCATCTCAATACTTAAAGAAAATTTATATGGTGTTGAGTCAAAAGACTTTATTAAGTTAAAATATTATGTTTAAGTAATTTTGGTGGAAGACTACGAACACTGTTGCCTCATTAAAAAGTGAGAAGTAATTGAGGGAAGAATAAGTTAGCAAATGCTTGGCAAAAATCCTGACTAAGCAAAAACATCCTAAAATCATTAAAAATGGAACTGAAATGGGTAAAACAAACAATTAAAAAATAGAAAAAGTCTGAAAAGGTTTCCTTTTCTTTATTAGTAACAGAAGGGCTATAGCATTAAAACTCTACATAAAATATAGGAAAGTAAAATGATGCTAATGAAAACTAAGATGGGAATAGTAATTGAATTATACCTAACCATTTATCCATCCACTCATCCATCCATCCATCCATTCATTCTTCCATCTCTCTCTCTCTCTCTGTCTCTCTGTCTCTCTGTCTCTGTCTCTCTGTCTCTCTCTCTCTCTCTCTCTCTCTGCAAAATGCCCATGCTAAAGACATTGAGAAATTGCTTCTTAAAGTGTGTTCTATTCATTTTTGTCTCAGGACAAAACTCTGGTAGTTTATGTTTTTGAGGCAATCGTAGATCATTCAATAATTTATGAAAAAAAAGAAACAAGGCAAAAGATTTTCAGCAAATATCTGTATTCTTAATATCTATTGGTATTAATAATTAATACTTATTATATACCTATATTGTATTAATTAATAATTAATAATGCCTATAAGGTATTAATACCTTAATACCTTAGTAGATTCAACTGAGAGAAGCTTCCTTGCTTGAGATACCAATTATGATCAAATAGACAAGTTCAGCAGGCCCTGAGAATTCCTCATAGCTATTTTGTAATCAATCAATGCGGAAATGCTAACATCAAAAGTCCACCAATCCAACCAATTCTTGAAGAATATCTCAAAACTTTTAAGAAAAAATCCCCACCAACTAGCTTACTTTGCATGGGAAGAAATTCATATATTGCTCCTATGACAACACCTTTGAAGTAAAGCATACCAAATATATAAGAAAAAATAAACATCACCACCCCCACCAATAATAACAATAACGAGCACTTACATATAACTTACAATATACCAGGTACTTTTAAAATATTACCATATTTGATCTTCACAAGAACTCTGGGATTATTTTATTTTATTGTTTTAATTAATTAAAATTTAATTTTTAAAATTTAATTTATTATTAATTAAATTAAATTAAATTAATTAAAATATTATTTTAATAGTGAAAAATGAGAAAAACTGGAAGTGACTTGCCAAAGGCCATAAAGCTAGTAAGTATCTGAGGCTGGTCTTCTTGACTTAAGGCCCAACACTCTGTCCACTGTATCATGTACCTGCCTCTATTCTATCTAGCTTCCTCTAAAAATATTGCACCTTTTTCTAAAAACAAAATTAATAATAATTAATAAACAATAACCATTGATCTATCTGATTCTTATCTTTCTGTTATATTTTAATAAAAATAATGCATACACAATGAAATTATTGACAAAAGTATGACAAAGAAAGAGGTAGACTTTTCTGAATTGAATTGTAACACCATGTTTTAGCCATCAATTGAAATTTATAGAGAATATAAGATCTCACTGTACTTACTGCTAGTAGATTTTTTAATTGAGTTAATAAAACAAAAGAGCACCAGAAAGATTTTTCTCCCACAATATTCCTCAAAGATGAAAAAGGTACAACTTTTTCATTAATCTTCTGATTGTAACTAAGGAATAAAAAAGGAAATTCTTTTTACCAGAAAATTGTTTGCTTTGGTCAAGGAGAAGGTATTGTTCATGGTCCAAGTGGAAAAAAGATTCACTATAAATATAGATTTCATCATTTCATGAGATAGTGCAGAGTTTCCTAAATGAAAACCATAAATTATTGGTAATGGTCAGACTTTATAAACTTTCTTCTTTGGACTCTCAATTCCTATCATAATACTTAAAACATAGTGGGTGTTTAATAAATGCTTATTGACTGTTCCAGAATATGATGCTATCCATGATTTTGTGCTTTTCAATGGCAGTGAATTAAGTTAAATTAGCCTAATAAGAGTTTGTTCTTCTTAGCTCTGTTGATATTTAGGCAATTCCTTATCAGCACTTAGGTATTTATGAATTGTCTTTCTAAAAAAATGATTGTATGCCTCTTGGTATCAATGGTATGGGCTTTCACTGAGTAAAATAATATACCATTATCATAAAATGTTCATCTTGTTGGCCTAAAAGAAAGTGTTAAAATATTACATAAAGACATTTTGGTGAAAGTCATCAAAGTGTTTAGCACTTAGCTTTAAAATACTTTCCATATTTTAAGTAATTAATCCTTCTAGCACTAAATAGGTTGCAAAAAATGGTATTATCCTCCTACTTCACTGGTCCCACTTTATGGAGAGAATAAGAGAATGCAAATTATTTTCCTTATGGAGACAATGTCAAAAGCCAAATTAAAGAATGGTTGCTAAACATATGGCTTGAGAATTTCTAATGTAATATCTCAGAAATTTGCCTTTAGTTTTATAGTGTTTTTTTAATCTCTTGTTTGAATCAATACATAAATAATGGAATTATAACACTTCACATGTGACATGATGCTAGAAGAGACTACTGAAACATTGGCTAATAGAATTAAGCCCTCCACACATTTTAAACATTAGAATTGTAAAAATAAAATGACTATTTAAATCTATTTAATAGAGATAACCATAAAGTCCTGTCTTTAGTTTTATTTTTTATACTTTATTTTTCCAATAGTGTGTAAAAACAATTTTTAATTTTTAATTGAATTTATTTTGTTTTAGAAGTCTAACCTATATTTTTTCAAATTCCTGGTAAAACAAATTTTAATTTTTTTGTTTTTTAAAATATTTGACTATAACTTTTCTCCTCCATACCTTTGCTTTCCAATCATTGAGAAGGTAAGTAATTTAATATACGTCATTCATGAGTAGTCATGCAAAACATACTTTAATATTAGTCATGTTATAAAACAAAAATAGAAACACAAAAATTTAAATTTTTTTAAAGTATGTTTCTATTTACAATGAGACTTCATCACTTATTTCTTTGGAGGGGACCTGTATTTTTCATCACGAGAGATTATCTTGGATCATTTTATTGTTGACAATAAGTCATTCATATTTAATCATCATACAGTATCTCTGTTACTGTGTTCTGGTTCTGTGAAGTGTCACTTTGCATCAGTTTATGCATTTTCAGGTTTTTCTGCTTGTCATTTCTTATAACACAATATTATTGCATCATAATCATATACATAACTTGTTCAGCCATTCCAAAACTGATGAGCATCTTCTCATCTTCCTTTTCTTTTAAATGTCCTATAGTAAAACATTTTAAAGCATATTGACAACTAAAATGCATTCCTATAGGATCTCAACAAGAGTGGAATCTCAAAACAATGAAGTAAGGAGAAAAAATTTCTCAGAAGATCAAGGGATGCCTTGTTTAGAGAAATGTAAATAGAGTGAACATGATAGCTAATTTCAAATATTAATTCCATAAACAAATAGTGTATACCAAGCATGTAATATTTATAGATATAATTATTATGGTCTATGAACAATCTGATTTTTTTTTTGCCAAGGGATATTTTGTCTCATGGTAGTGGAAAGCTCAATACTAAAGGAAGTCTGAATATCTGGCTTCTATGAATATTTTTTTGTCAAATATGATCTTGGACAAAACATTTTACTTCTTTCAGACTCACTTCTTTCATCCGCCAAAAAGTTCAAGCCTTTAATTTTAAATTACATTATTATTTATTATTTATTACCTCAGAGGCAATGTCTACATTGATTTTTTCTACCACATTTCCAGGTACAAAGTTATAATCACTTTTTATTCAATAAATATTCTTTGAACAAATGAAATTATTTCATTCTATAGTCTAGTGTTAATAAGGTAACCCAAGAGCATTAAACTACACACCTTGGTTTCAAAAAAATATTTTTTTGAAAAATGTGTATATACACATACACTTATACATACATACATTGCCATGTTGCAGAAGAGAGAGAATGTACAGAATTACATATGTAAGAGGATGGGAGAGGAGAGGGGGGAAACTTTACCCTGAAAGTAATCTGAAGATGACCATCATCTCTTTCCTTAAAAAATCCTTCAATATCAAAAGGAATATGGGAAGATGGTGGAATAGGTCATTAAATTTTAAGCTCTCCAGATTTCCCACACACACAAAACAAATTTGCCCCTGAGGGCAAACATAAAATGGAATAAAGACAGAAGGAAAAAGTGGGGGGAAATAAGGGAGGGATCCATGGGATTATACAACAATTATATGTTATATTCCATTACCCTGTGGTATAATTTTTTAAAATTTATAATCCAATAGAACTCTTATGTGATGGTAAAATATTGTGTGGACTCCAAGTTACTAGTGGTATGAGTGAGTGCATCATTTTTACACAATTTTCTATTAGATATGCTTCAAATTTTCTGGACAAATCAAGATGGATATCCTATACTATAGTAAGCTATACATTAATTCATGTGCCTGCTGCAAAGACAGTTAAATTCCTTTGTTGGTATGTGGAAACAATGATATAACTGCATGTTGCCCAGCTAATTCCATTTTTATATTTTATTTTTGCTTCAAGTATCCCTGAAAAATGCTGAGAAAATCTTACTTGAAAATCTTTTTTTCAAAATGAAACCTGTTATATTCTACAGGCAGTTACTGTTATTTCCTTCAATGACATTTCCTTAAGCTTTTGATGTATTTTCACCTTCTAAATTTTCAGAATGAATCATTTTTCATCTACCTGGGTTGAGGTACTTTCTTAAAGCTAATGTGTTTTACCTATAAGTCACCTTAAAGGAAAATGTATTTATGTTTTAGTTTTTAATTGTCGAAATATAAATTCAAATACAAAGTAAAATGGCATGTTTTACTTAATCATATACTACAGATGCTTTTCATAAAAATTATATAGAATAGGTCTTTAAATAAATTTAAAAAAAAACATTAGGCAAGAATTGCCTTAAATTTTCCCTTTCTACCAAAGAAATTCAGGAAAGTCTTTTGTTCATTTGTTTTCTACTTTAGACATGAATGTCTATGTTATATTTAAATATCAAGTCTGGCTAATTCCTGGAGCAGTGAGGAAACAATGAGCAAATTTATGAAGCATTCAATACTTACACCTCTATTTCTAAATTTATTATTATTTAATATTTCTATTAAAGAAAATGTTTCATGAGCATTCTATGCAATGAAATGCCAAAATTGTATATTTAAAAAAATGTTAATTTTTACAAGTTTACTTAAAGATTTTTAAAATATTCATTTACCCATATATTCCAGTTTAATCTTACCTTGAAACAAAGAATAGTAAAGCAAAACCAGCATATGATAATGTATATAATATTCTGAACCTCATATTTCCCTCTAAAACTTCCTCCAAATTCTAAGTTTTCTTTTATTATAGAAGGTATTATCATCTTCCCGATCTGTTAGGCTCACAATCTAAGAGTCATTCTGGACTCCTCACTGCCTCTTATCCTCCCACATAAAATTTATTGTCAAGGCTTGTTGATTTCATCTTCACATCTTTCAAAAATGCCCTCATTTCTTTCTGACACTGTTGATACTCCTGCAGAGTCCCTCACCTATTGCCTGGATTATTGCAATAGACTGCTGTTGGAACTACCTACCTCACATCTCTCCCTATTACAATCCATTCTCTATTCATACAATAAATTGAATTTCATAAAATATAAGTCTGATCATGTCATCCCCTAATCAATAAATTCCAGTGATACTTTATCACCTCTAGGACAAATTTACAAAATCCTCTATTTGGCATTCAAAGTTCTTCATAACCTAGCTTTCTTTTACCTTTTCAATATTCTCATATTTTATAGCTTAAATGCCCTTTACTCTTGTAAAACTGGCTTCCTGTCTATTTCATTAACAAGTAACTTCATCTCTCATTTCTACAAACTTTTCCCCCCATCCCTAAAATTCTCTTCTTCCTCATTTATATCTCTTGGCTTCCTTGGCTACCTAATTTTCAGTTAAAATTCCTTGTTCAGGAAGCCTTTCCCAGCACCTCAATTTTCATATCTTCCCTCTTAATATTTCTTATTTATCCTGTACATAATTTGTTTTTTGCACAATAACTGTCTTCTCCACTTGGCTGTGAGTTCCTCAAAGGCAGAGGCTGCCTCTTGCCACTTGTTGTAACCCCAGTGCTTAACAGAATTACTGATACATAGCAGATACTTAATAAATGTTTATTGACTTACTCAATGATGTGCCTGTTTTCTCTACCTCTCTATGATGTGGGGAGTTCAAACGATATGGACTTTTTCAACTTCTGATTATTGGTGTGATTATTGAGTGCCATATGGTAGAAAGAGCAGTTAATGGGCTTAGGTAAGACTACATTTCTTTTTAGTATTAACTCAAAGCCATAATTACAAAGGATAGGTGTTGTACCTGTGTGTGTTTTTTTTTTTTTAATATAAGAAATTCCTCAAAACTCTTAAAATGAAAGTTAGCACTTTTGCTGTAACATAGTCTTTTAATCCATAATCAGAATGGGGCAAGCTAATGACCTCAGAACACTTCTCCATTTATTTTCCACTTGTCTTCTCATGGTAACTGTAGCTTCACTTGTATGGACTCCTTCTCGAATTCCTGGGTTCCTCTCTGAACTTCCATTTGGGGAAGCACTGGAATCAGACATAAAATTCTTTTCAAACTGTGGACATCAATATTCTTAAATCATTTCTCTAGTTTGTCCCCTCTTGAATATCTTCCCTGAAAGAAATTACCAAACATTTATTAGACACACACTACATATTGGTTATCAAGGGAGTTACTGAAAATACAAAAACAAATAAAAACTATCCCTGCTCCAAGTAATTTGCATTTTAATGAGAGAGTTCTCATGTTCATACATTTGTATATACTACATAGACACACACACACATACACACACTTGTAATGTTTTCATTAATGAAAAAAGATATTTGAAACGTGCATACCATTTGACCCAGCAGTGTTTCTACTGGGCCTATATCCCAAAGAGATTTTAAAGAAGGGAAAAGGACCCACATGTGCAAAAATGTTTGTGGCAGCCCTTTTTGTAGTGGCAAGAAACTGGAAATTGAAAGGATGCCCATCAATTGGAGAATGGCTGAATAAATTATGGTATATGAATGTTATGGAATATTATTGCTCTGTAAGAAATGACCAACAGGAAGATTTCAGAGAGGCCTGGAAAGACTTGCATGAACTGATGCTGAGTGAAATCAGCAGAACCAGGAGATCATTATACACAGCAACAAGACTATACGATGATCAATTCTGATGGACATGATTCTCTTCAACAATGATGTGATTCAAACCAGTTCCTATTGTTCAGCGATGAAGATAGTCATATACACACAGAGAGAGGCCTCTGGGAACTGAGTGTGTACCACAACACAGCATTTTAACGCTTTCTGTGAAGATTTCCATGCATTTTGTTTTCCTTCTTAGGTTGTTTTTTCTTCTCTTTCTAGATCTGATGTTTCTTGTGCAGTAAGATAACTGTATAGATATGTATACATGTATTGTATTTGTCATATAATTTATCCTATTTAGCATGTATTAGATTACCTGTCATCTAGGGGTGGGGGGTGGGGAGAAGGAGGAGAAAAGCTTGGGAAAAAAAAGTTTTTTGCAAAGGTCAATGTAGAAAAATCACTCATATGTTTTGTAAATAAAAAGCTTTATTTTAAAAAAAAGGAAATTAAAGGCCTTTGCTCTACTCCTGTAGCAACTGTCTAAAGGAGATTTTCTCTCCATCAGAAAACACATGCATTGTCTCAGAGTGCATGTTTCTAGAGATTTTTAAACTGAAAAATAGATTTACAAGAACAAATTAACACATGCTTATATGAGAGGTAACGCAGAAATTTTACAATATTTATACCTGAATAAAGAAACAAGGAACCCATCTCATATCCCAATCAAGTATGCAGTGGGGCTAAGGAAACTTAAAATTTCCAGTGATCATGATACCCCCACTAAGAGTCTTGGGTTTTGCATTGGAAAAGATGTAAGAATAAAAGTTGTCTGCTTCCTGAAAAAGATATTTGAAACAAAGTCTTCTAACTCCAAATCTAACCCCCTTCATTGACAAATGAATGTGACATAGAAGCCAAAACAACTAACATGAATTCAGACTATATTAATAGAAGTAGAGTAGCCAAAAAGAGGGAGAAGGTAGAATTTATTTACTCAATCATTCTCACCTCCCATCTTCAGTATTAGATTCTGTTCTGGAAGCAGAACATAGCAAGAATATTGCTGCCATTCCTAATTACATCAAAAGGAAATGATCAGAATGATAAAAACACTAGATATCACATAATAAGAATATTGGATGAAAGAACTAAGGATGATTACACTGGAGAAGAGAAGATTTAAATAAGAATTTGACTATTTGAGGAATTGCCACGTAAAAAATATTATTCTACTTGGGCTTAAGGAATAGAACCAGGACCAATGAATAAAGATACAAAGTAGTTGATTTTAGATCAATAAAGGAAAACTTAAATTAAAAATTCAGAATAATATCCATGAAAATACATGATTGATATGCCTGTGATTAATAAGTGATCACTTATTAGATTTTATAGAGATAATATCTGTTCAAATATATGTTGGATTAGAAAGTGCCTTCTAATTTTTAAATTCTTTTGTTTTCTTTTATTCTAGATTCCTGTAGTTCTAACCATGATAGAATTTAAGGAGAGAATAGAGGTAAAGTAGAGAGGGAAGAGAGAAGTGAAAACAAAGACAGAGAGATAAAGAGGAGGAAGAGAAATGAGTAGGGAGAGAGAAAGAGAGAGATGGTGATAACAATGGTGTTCTTGGGTGTAAGAAACTAGTGGGATCTGGAGCTAATGGTATCAGAGCATAAGAATTGAATATTCCCCTAATTCCCCAAGGAGTAGAGACATAGTTTAGCTCTGGGAAACAGAATCATATGTAACAGTGGGAGTTGGGATGAGTATCCAGCATACATGGATTACATATTTTAGCTATGATTAACAAATGTTTGGGATCCTTTCTTTAAATAATCCATAATACTTGTATTTTATATTATAAATATAAATTAAAGGATTTTAAAATTATAGGGCTAGAAGAGACCTTGAAGACCATCTTATCCAACATGGTAGTATCCCATCCAACAAAATGCAATCCAAAACAGGACCTGGAAAAACAGAACTATTAATGTGAAACAATCTTTCAGCCCAGGAAACTTGGAAAATGAATACGAGGGCTCTGTTTCACTTGAGTTAAAAGGAGATGCAGCCGGGAAGTGAAAGCTTCCCTCTGAGTCAACAGCAAGATGTACCTCAGCAAACCAATACAAGATCCTGAGCCCAGTGTGATGGAGCAGGTGAATATCAACACCAGGAGCCACACATTCCTTGGCATATCTAGGAGAACCTAGAGACTCCAGGTCCATGAAGCACTACATGCTTTGCTATAGTTCAGAAAAAAAAATAGACATCCTCCAAAGGCCAGACACTTCTTTCTCCTATTTGTCCTCTCTATTCCTTCACCCTTTCCCTCCTCATCAGTATTTTGTCTCTGCCTACCACACTCCCTAATGTATCCTCCTTTCTTATAGTCCCCATTCCCCTCCCTTTACTTAATCTCCTCCCCTTCTACTTCCCTATTGGGTGAGAGATTTCTATATGCAACTGATTTGTGTAGATTATACCTTCTTTGAGTTAATACTGATGAGAATAAATTCAAGTGATGCTCTTCCCCTACATTGTAATAGGCTATTTATGTTCCTTCATGTGAAATAATTTACACCATTCTCTCTTCCTTTCTTCTGTACCTAGTGCCCTCTCTTATCCCTTAATTTTTCTCATTTCCTCCAATTTACCTCATAGCTGTATTCTCTATGTATATATGTATGCACTATGTATATAGTACTACAACTTTTAAGAATTATATCTTCCCATATATGAATTTAAATATTTTAGTTCTATTGAATCATATTTTCTTTTCCCTTTTTATCTTTTTAGGCTTCTCTTTGGTCTTAATATCTGAGGGCAACTTTTTAGTTTAATTCTGATCTTCTTATTAAGGCTTGAAATCCTTCTATTTCATTGAATGACCATTTTCCCCCTTGATTAGATTAGAGGTACTTACATAATACCTTATTTAAAAAAATGAAATGATAAATAAAGAGCCCCATCACAGAAACATAATATAAAAACGAGGAACACTGGGCCTCATCTTCAGAAGAGGACATTCTTCCCCAAAGACTAACATGAAAGTTCACCCAGAGAGAATTTAAAGAACTCAAAAAAGAATTTAAAAATCAAATGAGAGACACCGAGGAAACATTTTTAAAAATAAATAAAAACCATCCAAGTTTGGTTTATGATTAAGAAAGATTATGAAAAAGTTTCTCAAAGATGAAAATAACTCACTGAAAATTAGAATTGTGCAGGATGAATATTGAAGCTATTAAAGAACAAGAAATAACAAAATAGATTATGAAGAATGAAAAAATAGAACACAATGTGAAACATGACAAAAACAACTGCTCTGAAGAATAAATCAAGAAGAGAAAATATGAAATAATTGAACTTCCAAAAAGTTATGACCAAAAAAGGATCTTGATACAATAATGCAAGAAAAAAATCAAAGAAAATTGTCCTTGGAGTGATAGAACATGAGGGGAAAGTAGAAATAGAAAAAAAAAAAAGTTCACCAATCATTACCACAACAAGATCCTTTGTAGAAAACACAGAGGAACATTATTGCCTAATTTAAAAACCCCAGATCAAAGAGAAAATTTTGCAAAACAACAAGAAAAAAAAAGTAATTCAAATATGCTGGAGCTACAATTAGAATTTTATAGGATTTAGCAGTACTATAGACTGCGGATCCTGGTGTCACATCTACCAACAATCAAAAGAACTAGATCTGCAGCCAAAAACATCATATCCAAGAAAATTATCTACAATATTGAACCAGAAAAAAATAGATATTAAATGAAATTTCAGATTTTCAGGACTTTCTATCAACCAACCAGAACTTAATAGAAAATATAACATATAAGAGCTAATATCAAAGAGCAATTTCAAGGAATTCAATATGGACAAAATGTTTATTTTTCTTACCTGGAAAATTTATAGCATATGTTTCAGATTGATATCAATAATACGATAGCTCAAAGGAAAGACTGGGGTAGAGTTCAGTTAAAAGACAGTAATTTTACTACTATTATTATTATTTATTATTTATTTTTATATCTATATAATATATAATATATTTATATATTTATATTTAGAAAATAAATAATATTATTTATTATTTATTTTAAATTTTTTAAATAGATTATTTATTACTATTATTATTATGCAAATCAAGTGCAAAGGAAGAAGAAAGAGGATTCCTAGTTCTAAAAATCTACTCACATAGGGAATGGTTTAATAGACAACACTACATATAATCTGTGAAGAGTATAGCACCCTCCAAATCTATAAAGAAATAAGGGGGGAGGGATGGGCAGACAGGGAAGCAAAGGGCTAGGAAAGAAGACAAAGAAGGGATCTCTGAGTAGGGGGAGGTTAAGTAATAGTGAGACAAATTAGGAGCAGAATTAAAGCAAACCGTCAGCAGGGAAAGAAAAGATATATATATATATATATATATATATATATATATATATATATATATACTTCCCTAACTATAGCCTATTTGATGATAGTGGGGAGGACAGTGAAAAGGGGGAAAGAATAAAGAACAATTATAAGGAAGTAAAGTAAAGATGGACACATGAATGTAATTACTTCTTATATATATATATTTTCTTGAACTGGTATTTGTTATTATAGATTTTAAATCTTCCCTGATATTCTACTGAGCACATGATAATGTTCTCTTTTGTTTTGTTTCATTTTGTTTTGTATTCTTGTTCTGTTTTCTGTTTTCTTATTCTATTTCTTTAAATAAAATAAATTTTGGAAAAAAATAAAGAAAAATTAAAATAATTATGAGGAAATATTTTGCCTAATTGTATGCCAATAAATCTGATAATCTGAGTGATATTGAGGTGAATATCTTTGAAAATACAAATTATCTAAATTAAGACATCAGGAAATATAATGTCTAAATAATCCCAACTTAAAAAAAAAAAGAAATTAAACAAGACATTAATGAAACCCCTCGGAAAAAAAATCCCAAGAGCTATATAGGTTCATGAGTGGAATCTAGCAATTTTTTACAGAACAAAGTTCTTCTTATGAAGAGCTAATACAGAGAAAGAAAATCATGGACAAATTTTCCAATGTATATTGATGAAAAATGAATAAAATACTAACAACAAGATTACAACAATATATCACAAGAATTATACACTAAAATCAGGTGAGTTTATTCTAGGAATGAAAGGTTGGTTCAGCATTGGAAAATCCATCAACATGATTGATCATATGAGTAATAAAATCAACAGAAATCATATGATTATCTCAATAGATACTGAAAAAAGCTTTTGGTAAAATATAGTATCCATTCTTATTTAAAAAAAAAAGCTAAACTAAACTAAAGAGCAAAAAAATAAAGGGAGTGGTCCTTAAAATAATAAGCAGTATTCATATAAAACCATCAGCAAGCATCATCTGTATGGGATTAAGCAGGAAGCCTTCCCAGCAATATCAGGGGTGAAGCAAGAATGCCCATTATAACTTACATTATTCAATATAGTACAAGAAATGTTAGCTATAGAAATGAGAAGAAAAATAAATTAAAGGAATTATAATAGGAATTATTTATAATTTATTTGTTATATAATGTATATTATATTAAAAATAAATTCATAAACTAATTATAAATTAATTTAGAATATATAATATATTGTAAATTAATTAGTTAAAGGAATTATAAATACAAGTATAATAGAAAACAAAACTATTACTATTTGCAGATGATGTGATGGTATATTAGAGAAAACTAGAGCATCAACTTAAAAATTACTTGAAAAAATTAAGTTTTAGCAAAATTGCAAGATATAAAATAAACCTACATAAATCACTTTGCGTTTCTTTATATGACCAACAAAGCCCAGCAACAAGAGATAGAAAGAAAAATTCCATTTAAAATAAACAATATAAAATATTTTAGAGTTTACCTGCAAAGACAAAACCAGGAATTACTTGAACACAATTGCAAAATACTTTTCACACAAAGACAGATTTAAACTGAAAAAAAAAAAAAACCCTCAATTACTTATGGTTAAATCAAGGCAATATGATTTTTTAAATGACAATCCTATCTAAACCAATTACTTATTCAATGCCATACCAATAAAATATGTAACCCCCACCAAAAAAAAAAAAACTGTCTCATAGAGCTAGAAAAAAATAACAAAATTTATCTGGAAGAACAAAAGGTCAAATTATCAAGTGACAATGAAAAAAATACAATTTTCAGATAAAGAAATTAAAGCTGTGTATAGTCACAGGAAGAAGTTCTCTAAATCTCTTTTGATTAGAGAAATGCAAATTAAAACAACTCTGAGATACTACCTCACACCTATCAGACTGACTAAAATGAAGAAAAAAAGAAAAAGATAAACTTTGGAGAAAATGTATAAAAATTATGATATTCATGCTCATGTAGTTTAGAATTGATTTAACTCTTCTGGAGAGCAATATGGAACCATGTCCAAAGACACTAAGGACTCATCAAAAAAAAAAAAAAAAAATGCTACTTGTGACCAGATAAAGAACTGATGAACTTGGAATGTAGATCAAAGCATTTTTTCTCATGTTTTACTTTTCTTCTTGATTTGTTTCTTCTTTCACAATTGTGCCTAATAATGGAAATGCATTTACATGATAAAACATCTATAAATTGAATCAAACTGCCTACCATTTTTGAAAGAGGGGAGAAGAGGGAGGGAGGGAGAAAAAATTTTGATCTCAAAAATTTGTTACAATTAATGCCAACATTTTTCTTAACATGCAACTTGGGGGAAGGTGGATAAAATATTATTTTAAAAATAAAAAAGTTATTTCCAGGGATGGAGTCAAGATGGCAAAGTGAAGCCTAGAAGCTGCTGGAACTTTCCCAGTTTTCCTCAAAAAACACATTAAACTAAGACTCTGAACAGAGGCTGATGGAATGAAACCGTTCTTTAATTCAAATGGATTAGAAAGATTTCAAGAAAGTTAATTCTCACTGGAATGAAAGGGGTGTTCAGCTCAGCTTGTGAAAGGGTCTTTAGCACAACAGATCAGCAACTAAGACCCTCAGACCTGGCTCAGTAGCAGACCAGACCAGTGTCTGTTCCAGCTCAGAAGGCAAATTGCCAGCCCTGTAAATCAGGCTGTTTTCTGAAGACAACAGGAAGGGCTACCCTGCTGTGAGCAAGACACCAAACAAAAGGGACCCCTGTGCTCAAAGTCAAAGCTCAGAGTTCCACGAAAAACCTGGACAGAGAAAGAGAATTACAGGTCAATCTCTCGAATGAATATTGATGCAAAAATTTTAAATAAAATATTAGCAAAGAGATAACTTATTACTAAGATAATACAGTATAACCAGGCAAAATTCATAGCAGGAATGCAGGGCTAGTTTAATATCAGGAAAATTATTGACATAATTAACTATACCAATAACAAAGCTAATGAAAATCATATGATAATTTCAGTAGATGCAGAAAAAGCTTTTGACGAAATATCGCACTCATTCCTGTTAAAAACGCTAAAGAATATAGAAATAAATAGTTTTTTTTCTTAAAATGATAGACAGCATCTATCTAAAATCATTAGCAAGCATTTTTGGTAATGAGAAGTTAGAAATATTCTTAATAATATCATGGGTGAAACAAGAATGCTGATTATCACTGCTATTATTCAGTATTGAACTAGAAATGTTATTTTTAGCAATAACAAAAGAAAAAGAAATTGGAGTAGTAAATGAGATAAAATTATCACTTTTTTGTAGATGATATGATGATATATTTAGAGAATTCTAGAGATGTATCCAAAACCTGACTTGAAATAATTAATAACTTTAGCAATGTTGCAGAATACAAAATAAACCTACAGAAAATGTCAGCATTTCTATATGAAGTCTAGCAGCAAGATAAATTCTATTTAAAATACTGTAGACAAAATAAAACATTTGGATGTCTACCTATCAAGACAAACCCAAGAACTATATAAATACTATTTAAAAAAAAAACAAACAAAACAAAATGCTTTTCACACAAAATCTGATCTAAACAACTGGAAGAACATCACACGCTCATGAATAGGTCAAGATAATATAGTAGAAATTGCAATTCTAACTAATTTAGCCTACTTATTCAATGTCATGCCAATCAAACTGCCAAAAATTATTATATAGAGCTAGAAAAAATAACAAAATTCATCTGGAAGAACAAAAGGTAAAGAATATCAAAGAATTAATGGAAAAAAATATATAAACAATGGTGACCTAACAATACCCAACCTAAAACTCTATAACAAAACAGCAGTACTGTAAAACATATGCTATTGGCTAAGAAATACAGTGGTCCATGTGCAAAAACATTTGTAGCAACCTTTTTTGTTCTGGCAAGAAACTGGAAACTGAGTGATTGCCTATCATTTGGAGAATGGCTAAATAAGTTATGGTATACGAAGGTTATGGAATATTATTTTTCTATAAGAAATGATCAACAGGATGATTTCAGAGAGGCCTAGAGAATGAACTGATGTTAAGTGAAGTGAGTAGAACAAAAGGACATTGTATACAGCAACAGTAAGATTATACAATGATCAATTCTGATGGACATGGCTGTTTTTAACAGCAAGATAATTCAGGCCATTTCTAATGGCATAGTGATGGAAGAGCCATTTGCAAGCAGAGAGAGGATTGTGGGCATTGAGTATGGATCACAACATAGTATTTTCACTTTTCTATTGTTTGCTTGCATTCTGTTTCATATTCATTGATAAATGACCCTTTTCAGATAAAGAAATTAAAGCTATCTATAGTCATCTGAAAAATTTCTCTAAGTCACTATTGAGAAGAGAAATGAAAAATAAGATGATTCTAAGGTACTATCTCAAATCTTTTAGATTGGCTAAGATAACAGGAAAAGATAATGGTAAATGTTGGAAGGGTTGTGAGAAAATTGGGACACCAATGCATTGTTGGTGGAGTTGTGAACTGATTCAATCATTCTGGAAAGCAATTTGGAACTATGTTCAAAGAGCTACAAAATTAGATCTAGCAGTGATACTACTGGATCTATATCCCAAAGAAATCATAAAAGATGGAAAAGGACCCATATGTGCAAAAATATTTGTAGAATTTTTTTCTACAATTTTTTGTAGTATTTTTTGTGGTGGCAAAGAATTGGAAAAATGAGTAGATGCTTGTCATTTGAATAATGGCTGAATATGTTGTAGCATATGAAAGTAATGGGATATTACTGTTCTATAAAAATGATGAACAGGCTGATTTTACAAAGCCTGAAAAGATTTACCTGAATTAATGTTGAGCGAAATAAGCAGAAGCAGGAAAATACTGTACATAGCAAAACCAAGATTGTGCAATGACCACCTATAAGAGACTTGGTTTTCTCAGTGGTTCAGTGATCCAATGCAATCCTAATTAATTTGTTTGGAAAACATCATCTGCATCCAAAGAAAGAACTATAGAAACTGAATGAAATCAACATGTGCTATGTTCACTTTTTTCCTTCTGTTTTTTTTTCTCTTTTGATTTATCTCTCCATGATTCATGAGGAAATACATTTTAAAAGCGAATGTGCATGTATAACCAAAAAAAGGTTTTTTTACATGTAACTGGGGAAAATAAAAATTTTAAAAAGAAAAATAAATAAAAGTCTGTTCAAAAGTACCCCCAAAATGTGGTACTTGAAAGTAGTTGCTCTTTTGTACAATGTTTCTACTTATCATAAAAATAAATTATTTCCTAGCCAAATAAATTCCTTAGATTTTCTGCTTCTTTTGTGGAGATTATGACATTATTGTAGGCTTTATATATTAGGCATCTCAATATGTATTGAATTGAATTATTTATTTTTGAAACAACTATTTATCATCTAAAATTGAATTAATATTTACATTTTCAATTTTTAAATGATTAATATATTTTAAAAGATTCAGATTGAATTGCTATAGTTATATTCAATGTCTTCTCATCATTGCACTTTCTTCTAGTTTGGCAGTTTACTTAATCATTCTTTCTACTAGTCAATGTTATGACTGTACATAAGATTCTAAAAATACTTCTATGGCTATAACCAGGTATTTCCCCCTTACTTAAATATAACTTTAAAAAATATTGTTTGGTATTTGTGGTCCCCAGCAATGTATGGTGAGAATTTTCTGCTTAAAGAATGCCTGAAGAAATTGGAACTTTGGGCCTTTCTGAGTCTTCTCTAAGCTTGTGGACCCAGTTTTTTATGATGAACTATATTTCCTAACAAATGTCTGTTTGCTTGTTTGTTTTCTGTTTGCCTGTTTATTGTCATCCTTATGCCCAATTTCACCCTGAAGTATCAAGAGAATCATTTGTTTAATGTAGAGAGTTTCAATGTTTCATCAGATCCCCCAACTTCCTTCTCTGATAGATAGTATTCAAAAAGCTACAGATGCCTTCATGGTGGTCTGTTTGCTTACAAAGACTAGAGGAAGTAGAAGCTTTCCAAGCATTCCATGAAACAGAGGCTCTTCTTGTTTGTGGATGCATGACAAACCCAGTACCATCACTTTTTTTTTAATTTCTCTGAGAACTTCTACATTACACTTCCCTTTGGCAATAACTTCAGTGTTGCTTTTGGTCTCAATTATAGTGACAATATCTATATGAATATAGCTTAATTCTTTCATTGTGTCAACTTGGTGGTCCTTCAACAAAGAATGCACACAGAGTTATTAACAGATGAATTAATGTTTATAATTAGTCTAAGAACTATGTAAGACTCAGCACCCCTAATTTGACCCCTAATATGCTACTCTTTCACTGTCACTTTTCAAACTGGAGAGTGCTACATAAGACTGAGAGCAACAATTCTTAATTTTGTCTATTTCATGCATTACAATACAATTTAAAAATAAAATACTACTTGGTTACCACCTTTCTCTGGAGCAGTCTTTCTAGTTGTAGCTATATCAGTACACATAATTTATGCTAAATTTGTATTGAAGCTTGTGCTTGTTGCATTTCCATCTTGATAGAGTTTACTTCATTAATTAAGTCTATGCCATTGTAGCTTAAGCTTCTACCAAACCTCAAAGGTTCAGACCTTCCAATAGATTGCTTCCTCTGTCAAATTCTTATTCTACAATTTTAATGTATTATAGCAGTTTTGTATTCGCAGCTCTGAGAGAGAATATATCTTATGAACCTAAATATAAGGGCAGCTAAGTAGTACAGTAAATAGATCGCTGGTCCTGGAATCAGTAAGAATCATCTTCCTGAGTTCAAATCTGAACTCACTAGTTGTGTGGGCAAGTCACTTACTCCTGTTTGCCTTATTTTCCTCATTTCTAAGATGAAATGGAAAAGAAAATGACAAACCGCTCCAATATTTTTCCAAGAAAACAGTAAGTGAAGTCACAAAGAATAAGACACAATTGAAATGACTGAACAACAAAAGTAAAATGTGTATTCACCCTTGTTACAAATATTAGCTGCATATCTTTTTATTACCCTTTGCTACCAAATTTTTAGAAAATAATACCTATGTTCATTTTTACTTTGTTATTCCAAAACTGTTTTTAGCATAAGGTCTTACTGATCTCTCAATTGAAACTTCTCCTTATACCATTTTTAATTTTTTTTTTTTGGCAAATCAAATGGGCTCTTTTTAATCCTCAATCTTCTTGGCTGTTGAACAAAATTTTGTCTTTAACATTATCCTACTGCATTAACATCTTCTTAGACATCTTTTCTGCATCATCACCCATTTTTCAACAACAATATACATGAGTAAACTAATGATTCTGCCCTGAATGATGTTGCCTCATTTGTGAACTCCTTGGGGATAGGTACTATCTTTTACTTATATATTGTATTCCCTACACTTAGCACAGTGGTACATGGTAGGCATTTAATAAATGTTTAGTGACTGAATGATTTCTCTATTTCTCTTTCTATCCCTCTCTGTTTCTGTTCCTTTCTGTCTTTCTGTGTGGCTCTCTGTCTCTGTCTCTCTCTGTGTCTCTGTCTCTGTGTTTCTGTCTTTGTCTCTGTGTCTCTATCTCTGTCTTTGTCTCTCTGCATCTCTTTCTCTGTTTCTGTCTCTGTCTATCTGTCTCTCTCTTGTAGCCCCCCATTAGTGATTTTATCAGCTTCTAAAATCATCACTCATCATTTTGTAGATGATCCATATATTTATATGTCTATATCTCAATCACATCATTTCATATCATGTAATAATTAAATTATATTACATTAGATTAGATTTTACATGTGATATTAATTAAATTACACTTTATTATATTACTTTCATCTCTCTATCCTGAATTCTTACACATTAAAGTTTTGAACAGAATGTCCTATAGATACCTCAAGTTCAGTATTTTCCAAACTGAAGTCATGATCTTCCTGACAAACTTTCCTCTATTCCTTTCTTTCCTGTCACTATTAAAATAATCATTATCTTTCCATTACAACTTTATGGCCTACAATCATCCTTGAATCTTCTTTCTTACTCATCTCACATATGCAACAATAAGCTTTATTGATCCTTGCTTCCATGCTATTTTTCAATTTGCCCTATTCAACCCAGTCATACTGCCCCCAACACCTTAATTCAGGTCCTTGTAACCACTCACTTGGATCACAACAATAGCCTTCTAATTTGTTTGCTTGATTCATCTCTCCCCACTCTAATGTGCCAACTTCATAGTTTACAACTAAATATTCCTAAAACACAATTTGATATCATACAACTATTCAGGAATCTCCAGTGCTTCCCAGTTACTTCTAGGATAAAATAAGCACTTCTTTTTTTATCGTTTAAAGCTATTAATAATTTTCCCTGAGTTTATACTGCCAGTGTTATTGACCATTACTTTTTTTTAATATTCTTCATCTTCCAATGCAATTGGTCCATTTGCTGTATTCTGACAGTGTTTTGTAAATGTTTAGCCATTAGTTGTTTGGGAAAAAATGAATGCAAAACACAATATTTCCTTTAATTTGCATTTTTAACATTTTATCCATGATATCTTATCTAGACCATAAACAAACTGATTTGCTAATTTGTATTGTTTGGCAATTTCCATGGTATAAAAGTTTATGCTGAAAATATAATAACAGGATTTCATGAATCACTAGGATCCAGATCTAGTATAACACTGGCTATTCATGACACTCCATCACTCATATCTATCTTTATTCCTGAATTGCCTCATGCTCTACCTGCTTCCTCAAAAAATCTCTTTCTTCCATACAAGATAAACTTTTTATTTATCAGTAGATCTAAACAAATCAGTCCTTTAATACTTTTCTCACACCAACAAATTAATTCTTTACCTTGCCTTTTTGGGCAAGGAAACCAATTTTAATTGAGAGAAACTAAAAGATGGCAGTCTGTAGTTTACCTAGTATGGTCTGAGATACCAAAATAGAGAGTTTATAATCATTTATAGTTCTATTGATCCATGTTTGACTTAAGCTGGTCAATTTATGGTGCAAATGGATAGATCATTCTATGTCTCAAGTAGTAGCTCAAGCAGGTCATGATGTGTCAATATGCAGGGCAGCTCATTATACTTGCAGGTCTCACATTTGGAGATCTATCTTTTACTTGATAGTTTAGGCCCATCTTTTACCCATTAATATAAAAAAATGTTGATACATATTTCTAAAGTTAACTTTAACACAGGAATTTCTCTGGGACTGTATCATAGATTTAGTAACATCCAGATTTTCACCTAGCACTACATTCTTGCTAAAAATCATACAGTTCTTTCTTATTCTATTAAATTTATTATAACTGAAAGACAATTAACAAAGTAAAACAGAGAAGGTACTAAAGGCATTGATTATTTATATTTCCTATTATGAAAATATTTTAAATGTGTTTATTTGTGTAATATCATTTGCCCCTTCACCATCCCCTTACCCCAAAGAATTCAGGTTCCTTGAGGAGATAGACTATACTCTTGCGGTATGCTTAGCACCTTGGATTGTGCTTAATAAATGTTTGTAAAATGGATGAATGATATTTCACTACAAAGTACATGATAGAATGTCCTAAATCTGAACAAAAAACTGCTTTTCCTTAAATTGTAACAGATGGAGGGAAATGGAGTTGTATAATTTTAGAAAGAAAAAATGAATTTTAAAAATACAGCAGTTTCTCATCACTAACCTCCCTCCTGTTTCTAAGAAAACTTTCAGAAAATTAAGCTCTTAATAAACAAAACAAGTAATCTTGCAATAAACTTGCTCTGAATTTCCAATGTTTAGCATAAGTCCTGGAACTTATTAGGAACTTAAAAAATAAATTAATTAAATGCAGGGGCATATGTTTAAAAAAACCCCACATGATTATGATTGCAAGATTTTTAAATAGATTTTATTGATATCTATTGTTTTGTATGTCCTAGATTTTCCTTTATATACCTCTTCTTTCCCCCTTCCAGAAAATCATTCTTTATCAAATTTGTAAATAAATAAATAAAATAAAAGTAGAGAGTGAGAAAGAGGTAAATTTTGCAAAAAAAAAATCAATATAGTCAATACATTGGGAAAAATATGTAATGTTCTATAATTCTGGACTCCTGATTTCTGCAAATATGGAGGGGAAGTGCCTTCTCATAACTATTCTTGGCCCCAAATTTGTTCTTCATAATTTAACAACATGAAATTTTGATTGTCTTGTGGTTGTTGTCCTTTTCATTTATGTTGATTTAGTCACTGTGAATAATGTTTTCCTGGCTTTGCTTACATAGCTTCTCATCAATTCATATAAGTCTTCCCATGCTTGTCCTTATTCATAATTCTCATTGCTTCTTTATGTCTAGCACACTAAGATTCTATTACATCCATGTGCCACAATTTGTTTAACCATTATTCTATCAGTGATCATTTGCTTTGTCGCCAATTCTTTTCTACCAAGAAAAGTGCTATAGACAGAGCCAAGATAGAAAACAGCAAGAAGTATAGCCCAGCTCCTTTAAAACAATTTCTCTAATAAAATCTAAAAGCTATACTAGCCCAGACTGGAACTCTAGAAGAAAAATCACAATAAGTCACTTTAAGTCAACATAGAAATAGTGGGAAAGCTAGAGAGTCTGGACAGAACCTGACCATGGTTGTACCACATAGAGTATTCCAGCACATAGGAAATGAAAAAGAACCAAAGTTATTCATCAGGGTATGAGCTTTCAAATGCATAAAGGAAATCATGGCTTTTTTGCAAAATGTAGAAATAAGGTACCAATTAGCAGCTCTGTCATTCACTATTCAGATATAAGTCTTGTGACAGGGTAAATTGAGAAGAACACGAGACCCAGAGAGGCATTCTGAGGTAAGGAGTGACTGAAAACTCTAGGCTGAAAGACACAGGGTCAAAAGCAAACAATAGCTATGTGACTGCCCCCAGAAAGAAGAGTAGAGTTTTAGTTCTGTCCTGCAGGCTAATCTGAAAGCCACAAAAAGTAAACAACCAAGAACCCCAGACAAGGAGGCTGGATTTTTGTTATTTCTTATCAGCAGAGCTTTACAGGTATCTAAGTCCAGCAAAAGTCTATTGGAAATTTGAACCAGGGACAAGCCACAGAAAAGTTCACAGATTCAAACTCAGATCAGGAATTTGCAGCATTCAGATAAAGAAAATAGTAATTAAACTGCAGCAAA
Source organism: Myrmecobius fasciatus (assembly GCA_023553655.1). NCBI lineage: Eukaryota > Metazoa > Chordata > Mammalia > Dasyuromorphia > Myrmecobiidae > Myrmecobius > Myrmecobius fasciatus. The sequence goes on along the minus strand of JAJPUD010004650.1, from coordinate 117,047 downwards.
TGACATCACTTTGGCTATATTGAAAGTTTATAGGTCATAAGCCTAAGCTGTCTCACAAATCTCGAAACAACATAATTTTCAATGCCCTCAAGAAAGCAGCAGAGAGATCCAAAAGGACAATTTCAGCTCAGATAATACCTTTCATCAAATGGACAGAACTCAGCCCTAACAAAGTCAGAAATCAGAAAACAGACTGGAAAATAGGAGAAAAAAATAAAGAAAAACAACATGTGGAGATATTGTACTTAGAGGTTCCAGGTCAAAGAAAAAAATACTGCACACAGACTGGAGGAGAAAACTGAAATACTGAGAAAGCACAAGATTTAGCAACTACTATAATAAATGAGAGGTCTGCTTAGAATAATATATTTCAGAGCATAAAATACACAGGGTCTGAGATGGTACCTGAGAAATGTTTTAATTCATATTTTTCTAATCATCATGAATTAAGTGCATTTTTTCATTTGATTTTTATAGCATTGTTTTCCTCTTCTGAAAAGTTCTTGGTCATATTCTTTGATTATTTATCTTTTGGAGAATGTGTTTTATTGCCCCAGTTCTCTATATACTTGAGAAATGATAACAAAGGACTAATTAGACAGAAGTCATGAGAGTAGTAATGTTATATCTAGATAGTATTGAAATAAAAATGTAAAGGGAAGAAGGGAAGAATATATGGAGGAGGTAGAAGGAAAAGAAAGAAAGGACATCTCACATAATTGAGATGTGCAAATAGATGACTAAACAAACAAGATAGAATGCTAATAGGAAATATGTAAAGTTCTCTGTCATCTAAATTCATCAAAAGAAGAAAGAATACAGAGAGACAGAGAGAGAGAGACAGAGAATTGGATAAAGAAATATAATTTCATTCCACAAAAAAAGAGGAAAAGAAAAAGAAAAAAGAGACAAATAAACTTAATTAAAGGATATAAAGATCCAGGTTGAATTTTTCTGGAAAATATCATGGATGATTAATATCAATACAAAATATGCATGCACTAAATGAAATAGCACCTAAATATTTGAAGAAAATTTTAAAGGATTTTGATAAAAACATAAGAGTGGAATGATAATTCTTGGAAGCCTTAATTTATATATGCATACACATAGCAATTAAAGAATTAAAGAATTTGCAAAGAATTTTGAAATATTTTGGAAAATTTAACCTTGCTAGACATGTGGAATACTGAATGGGAATATAAAAGAACACACATATTCTTAGCTATAGAGGTCTTCACAAAAATTGAACCTTTATTAAAGCATATCATATAAAGAATATCAAAAATGAATGCAGAAAAATATTAAATTCATTTAATGAATCGCAATGCAATAACAACTTTTTTTTTTCAGTAAATGATGCTTAAAGAGAGGAAGCTTGGTGGCAAAATGGAAAGATTATTAGACCTAATGTCAAAAAGAATCATATTACAGACTTGAAAATGGGGCCTCAGAAACTTACTATGATCTAACTCATTTAACCTTGTTTGCCACAGTTTCTTCATCTGTAAAATGACTTGGAGAAAAAAATAGCAAACAACTCCAGAATCTTTGCCAAAGAAAACCCTAAATGGGTTCATAATTAGATAGGACTGACATAACTGCACAACAGCTAATAACTAAAGAAACAATTTTAAACAACTAGAAGTGAAATAATTCAGTCTAAAAATGGGAAGTTCTAGGAAAAATTATGGAAAAAATGACAAAAATAAGACAATCTATTTTTTTTTCTTCTAATTCAGTCAAAGCCAGAGTTAGAGGAAACTTTAATCATACTTTAGTCATAAAGAAAAAGAACAGATAAAAATGTATACATGCAACTAAAAACCTATAAAATCAACAATTTAAACAGTTCTTTAAAAAATTATATATTTAATATTTTCCCCAATTACATTTAAAAAATTTTTAACATTTATTTTCAGAATCTTTATTGTTTCCAGTTTCTTGCCAGTACAAAAAGTGAATGCCACAAACATTTTTACACATGCAAGTCCCTTTCCCTCTTTTATGATCTCTTTAGTATATAAGCTCAGTAGAAACACTGCTGGGACAAAGGATACGCACAGTTTTGGGCACAGTTCCAAATTGCTCTCCAGAATGGCTGAATCAATCCACAACTCTATCAACAATATATTAGTGTCCCAGTTTTCCCACATGCCCTCAAATATTAATCATTATCTTTTCCTGTCATCTTACCCAATCTGAGAGGTGTGTAGTGGTATTTCAGAGTTGTCTTAATTTGCATTTCTCTAATCAATAGTGACTTAGAGCACCTTTTCATATGATTAGAAATGTTTTAAATTTCATCATCTTAAAATTATCTGTTCATATCCTTTGACCATTTATTATTCTTTCAACCCTTATTTTACTCACTAGTTCTAGGACATCAGGGTAGTTTTCCTAGATGATTTCCTGAAAGATGATGTCTAGGTTTTTTTTTTTTTTTTTCATTGTGGTTTTCAGGAAGCCCAATAATCCTGAGATTGTCTCTCCTAGATCCTTTTTTCCAGGTTAATTGTTTTTCCAATGAGGTATTTTACATTTTCTTCCATATTTTCATTTTGGGGGTTTTGTTTGATTGATTCTTGATGTCTAATTGAATCATTCATTTCCATTTGTTCATTTCTAATTTTTGGTGAATTATTTTCTTCAATTATGTTTTTCAGCTCCTTTTGTATTTGATCAATTGAAATTTCAAGTAAGCTATTTTGTTCAATTTTTTTTCCATTTCACAAATTCTGTTTTCAAGGAATTGTTTTCATTTTTCATTTTGTCAAATCAATTTTGTAAAGAGTTATATGCTTTTCCATTTCACTAAATCTATTTTGTAAGAAGTTTTCTTCAGATAATTTTGGTATTTCCTTTTCCAAATTCTCCTGTAATGTTCTCATTTTCTTTCCCCATTTTTCTTCTAACTCTCTTTTAAGATCCTTTTTTAATTCTTCCAAGAGAGCTTTGTGATATGGATACCAACTCATATCACCATTTGAGGCTTCATCTGATATGATCTGCTTTTAGTGTCCTTAGGGTTTGAGGTCTATTCTTTTCTTTCTTCATAAAAACTTAAAAACTATCTATGGTCAGAGTTTTTTTTTTTCTTTTTTGCTCATTTTTGTAAAGGTTGAAGTCTCCTTTTAGGACAAAGGAGAGATTGTCCAACCTCTACAGGTGACAGTGCAGCTGGGTTGGTGCTGACTGCTGAGTCAGTACCAACTAACTTCTGGTGCTGTATGGCATGGCCAGATCTCACATTACTATTGTATTCAGGGGCTCACTATTTGCCTTTTGTATTTATGTTGGATGTCTCACAGCTAATCTGTTGATCTACTGGTTGGCAATCAGGACAGACCTCCCTCCATGCCTGATTGAAAAAGACTTTTTCTGAAATTCTTCCAAAATATCTTCTGCTGGAAATGTTACATTCCAAATACTTTTTGGTTTTGTCACTCCAAAATCAATTCAGAGGCTTGATTTGGTGTTGATTTGAGAGACATTAGGGAGAGCTCAGATAAAGATGTGTCTCTTCTCCACTATCTTGGCTCCTCTTGGAAAGTTTCTTAAAATGATAAGTAGCACCTAAAACCAAATGCAAACATTATCTCTAATGATGATAAACTGGAAGCTTTCCCAATTAAATCAGAGATGAAATGAGTAATCAGTATCACCACTATTATTTAATATTATGCTAGAAATGTTAGCTCATATTAATTATAAGAATAACAATTTGAAGAAATAAAAATACGCAATAAGAAAACACACTATAATTTTTGTTGATGATATGAAAATATACTCAGGGAACCCTAAAAAATCAACTAAAAACAAGTTGAAATGATAAACAACTTTAGTGTAATTACAGGGTACATAATTCTTTAGCATTTGCAGCTGAAGACAATACAAAATACTTGAGAGTCTGTCAAGATACAGGCAGGAACTACACAATTAAAAAATACAAAATTAGCATATGATTTGAACATAAAAAGTGATGTCATAATCAAATGGGGGAGTCAGGGAAAATTAATAGTTATATCTATGGATAAGGGATTATTTCATTACTAAAAGAAAGAATCACAGGCAATAAGATCAATAATTTGGATTACTTATGATATTAAAAAAAGATTTTCACAAACAAAATTAATGCAGACAAAATTAAAAGGAAAATAGGAAACTGAAAGATTTTTTTTTTTCCCTTTTTGGTGAGATAATAAGGGTTATCAGATTTTCCCAAGGTCACATAGATGTCAAGTATCTGAAGGCAGATTTGAACTCAGATCCTCTTCACTCCAGGGCCAGTACTTTTCCACTGGAAAAAAATATTTAAAGCAACTTTTACATAAAACAAAAATGAAATCTGATAAAATATCAAATATATAAGGAATTGAGTTGAAGCTATTTTTTAAAAAAGGGTCTTTTGACTGGAAATTGGAGAATGGCTAAATAAATTATGGTATATGAATGTCATGGAATATTATTGTTCGGTAAGAAACGGCCAGCAGGATGATTTCAGAGAGGCCTGGAAAGACTTCCATGAACTGATGCTGAGTGAAATTAGCAGAACCAGGAGAACATTATACACAGCAACAAGACTATATGATGATCAATTCTGATGGACATGGTTCTCTTTAGCAATGATGTGATTCAAACCAGTTCCTATTGTTCAGCGATGAAGATAGTCATATACATCCAGAGAGAGGCCTGAGGGAACTGAGTGTGAACCACAACACAGCATTTTAATGCTTTCTGTGAATATTTCCATGCATTTTGTTTTCCTTCTTAGGTTGTTTTTTTTTTCCTCTCTTTAAAGATCTGATGTTTCTTGCACAGTAAGATAACTGTATAGATATGTATACATATATTGAATTTGTCATATAATTTAACATATTTAGCATGTATTAGATTACCTGTCATCTACCCACACCCGCGGGGCGTACGGCGGGGAAAAGCTTGGAACAAAATTAAAAAGTTTTGCAAAGGTCAATGTAGAAAAATCACTCGTATGTTTTGTAAATAAAAAGCTTTTAATAAAAAAAACATAAACAAAAAAACAAACAAACAAAAAAGGGTCTTTCCTCACTTCATTGTCAAAGGATATGAATAAAGAATTTTCAGAAGAAGAAATCAAAGCTATTAATATTTAAATGTTCTAAATATCTATTGATAAAAGAAATATAAATTAAAATAACTATCAGATTGTCTAATATGACAAAAAAGTGGCAAATGCTAGAGGAGATGTGGGAAAATAGATACAGCAATACAATATTTGGGAAGTTTTAAACTGGCCCAAATTTTCTGGGAGAGGGAGAATGGAAATATGCATAAATGGCCATAAAAACTGTGTATATCCTTTGGGTCAGCAATGTTGTTTCTGGGTCTCTATTCCAATAAGATCAAAGAAAAAGGGAAAGAAGTTATATGTACAAAAATATAAGTGTTTTAGAGGTAGCAAAACCTGGAAAATAAGGGGATATCCACAAAGTGGAAAATGATTGAACAAGTAATATATGATTGTGAAGAAATATTTTTGATCTATAATTAATAATTAAGGGGATGGTTTCAGAAAAACTTAGAAAGACTATATGATCTGATCCAAAGTGAAGTAAGCAACACAAGAACATTTTGCACATTGACAGTGATAGTATAATGATGATCAACTGTGAATGACTTAGCTAATATAATGAATACAATAATCTATGACATTTTCAAATACTATGATGAAAAATGAAAATAACCAAAGAGAAAATTAATAAGCTCTGAGTACTTATGGAAGCATGTTTCTTTTCAATTTTGTTGTTTTTCTTGCTTTTATTCCAACATGAATATGGAAATATGTTTTCCATGACTTCATATGTATAATGAAAGTCATATTCCTTGGTTTCTAAAGCACACAGGGAGGGGCTTGAGAAAAAAATTAATGTTGAACTTGAAATTTAAAAAATAAATCTTAAATATTAAAATTCTACCCTTTGTTTCAAAGAGAAGTTAAGGTCTTTAAAAGCATTATGCAAATTCCCATGCAAGCCAACACATTTTCCTATTTAATTCTGTTACCAATTCATTGTATATCCACATTGTCAATCCAATATAATAGTCTGAACAGTAGTTATTCTTCCATCATTTCATTTTCCCTATATTTAGAAAGTAAAATTGAACTAGATTGATTATGCATTTTAATTAATAGACTAAAAAAATGTAGGGCATGATGTATAGTGTCATTCTCAGATGAAAGCACTTGAAAGATTTTATTGTGGATATAGAACTTCTCTTCAATTTGGACTCTGTTCTAATCAGTGTATTTCATGTATATTAGTAATAGATACTTATGTAAACACATTTAAGAATATGAGGGGATGTCTAGTTGAATGCACATGAGTAAGGAACAAAGAAAGGAAAAGTAGAAATGACATTGCAGAAGCATATTGCAGGCCATATAAATGAAAGGAAAAAATAATAATTTAGAAAAGCACACACAAAACTGATGTGCTGGTATTATATAAAAGGATTGAAGAACCTCAGCTACTCATACATTTCTTAGAGTTATTTCTTAAAAGAATAACTGGAAATTGTTTACTTAATAACAATTTAATTTCCTAAAAGGTGATAAAAGTATCAAAAGAAATGTTTATAATTCATTTTGATAAATAATAAAAGACTAGTATCTGAAGTAGAAATAATGGACAATTTGAAAAAAGGGCCAACTCCATTTTATAATTTATATTAGAGAAGAATTTAAGAAAAGTACTCACCCCAGAAAATGAGTTAAATCACCCAATGATACCACTAGAGCTATGTTCCATAAAGAAAAAGAAAATGGATTTATATGTATAAATATATTCAGAGCAATTACTTGTGTACTTGGAAAGAACTGAAAATTAAGCCTGTCTCCATGAATAAATGAATGATTGAACAAAATGTGATATTTTCAAATAACAGTACATCTTTAAAAGTTACATGTCAAATCATTTTATATTCTTTAAAACAAGCTGTATATGAAATAGATTCATGGAATAATTGCATTAAAAATATCTCTTTCAAAGTACATGAAAAAACGGGTTTTTTTTGGCAGTCACTAACTTCATATTTTGAAAAAGCAATTATGATTTTAGTCTTGATTCAAATATAAAGACCACAATAGCATGATTTTCATTCAGGACATTGTGTGATACTTCTAATTATCCTAAACTGCGCTCACATGTAAAAAACTATTTTTCCTTAGCATAAAGGTATTGTATGATTTCAAATTTTAAGAGTAATACACTCTCTATAGGAGAAAAATTGTTGGTATGATAAGGGAAATAAGAGAAACAGATAACTAGTGAAACTAAATTGCTATATATTTTGCATGTTGATATACATTGAATAAATAACATAAAAGATAAAAATGAAAAAGAATATATCATCAAAAATTATGGTGGACCTTGAGTATTTTATTGGTATATAAAAAAAGACATAGAATAAGTCCTTCAAATATTGGACAGATTTTCTTGGAAGATGTACACAAATAGCTAAGAGGCTAAAATGGGATCATTGGGTCATAATCTGTATGAATGGAAAGAAGTTCTAGATAGATGTTTGAGAATCCATTGAACATGGTAGCTATATGGTACAATACATAGAGTGCCTGGTCTAGATTCAGGAAGATTTAATCATATATCTAGTCTCAGATACTTACTAGCTGTCAGATTCTGGGCAAGTCACTTTAATCTTGTTTGTCTCACTTTCCTCATTTGTAAAATGGACCTGGAGAAGAAAATGGCAAACTACTCCAGTATCTTTGACAAAAAAATAAATAAATAAATGGAGTTGCAGAGAGACAGCCAAAATTGTCAAAATATATTTTTTGCTTGATATTTTGTTATATATACAATAAGTTCTGTATGAATAAAAATAGCAATGAAATCAACATTCTTTATGGCAAATGACACAGAATAAATGTTAATTGTATGCAGACTCATGTTTATCTGAAAGATTGTTAATTGTCCTACATGGATTTTTCTTCTAGAGAAGCAGAGTGATGGCGAACATTTATATTGCCCTGGGTTTCTGAGATCTACTACCACAGAATTTTTTAGTACTTTTAAAGGGATCTAAAGAATTTGGAGGAATCTCCTTTTACAATTAACCAACATTCTGAAGAGATTTTAAACTGTTAAAGGACATTCTGAGAACAAAACAATTAACCAATATTCCACAGAATTGGACAGTTGTCAGACTCTGAGGAGATCTGTTTATTTTATGCATTTGCATATGAATGTTTTTAAAGGAAGAGCTTTTTACCCAAGTTTTGAAGTGACAGACATGAGACAAGAGTGACACACAAATGACTAGCTGGACCAAGAAGTGTAAGACAGGAGTTAAGACCAGACTAAACAACACTTGGCAGTCAATGACAGTTGGTGAGAATTCCACTCAGCAATTTATTTCCTCTACATGAGGCAGCCTGAACTGTGAGCCTTGATCTTAAAAGTAGATGTGAGGTTAAAAAAAAAAGAAGAAGAATGTTTTAAAATTGCAAAAAATATTTATGAAATTGTTGGACATACATAAAATGATCTTCATTAGGGTCAAACTATGAGAAATTATTCAAAAGGCATTTGTTTTGTTGTTTTGTTTTGTTTGTTTGTTTTGTCTCTTTCGATTTTGATTTTATCTCTTATCTTGATTTCTCAGTCTTCAAGGTTCGGAGTACTATCAGGAAGCTTAATTCCACTATTTTGCAGATAAATTAATTTAAAAATTAAAGTCTTTAACATGCAGATAAATTTTGCCAGTTGGAAAAAAAAAAGAAAAAAATTCACTCGTAAAAAAAGGATGAATCAAACCCAGGTACTACAGAATATAAATTTCTAATAAAACAAAACTATCATAAATCCCCATTAGGTATTTTCATAAGATAAGGCTCATCCTCTTACAGAAGGCCTGTAAAACTGTAATTTGGATATGCTAGAGTATCATCAAAAAGTTGGAAAATCTTTACTAGATATAATAAAATATTACTAGATATAACAAAATAAAAATTTAAAAAAAAAAACATCAGAAGACATGTTTTTTGATTTTTTGATGTCCCTAAAGAAAAAAAAAAAACCTGAAATAATGTAATAGGAGTGTTTGGAAAAACTAGAATAGCACTATACCCCTGACCTAAAAATTAGTATTACATTTACAATGGTATTACAATGCCATTCAGCATAAAGGGCAATTGCTCTCTAAATTTCACAATGGTCAGTGACTATAGTTAGTAATCTAGTGTTTGATAAGCTCAAAGACTCCAGCTCTTGGTGTAAGAACTCACTAATTGGTAAAAATTTCTAGAAAAATTAGAAAATAATGTGCCAGAAACTAGATATAAAACATATCTCAGACCATATACCAAGATAAACTCAAAATGGGTTCATGATTTCAAAATAGTGATACTATGAGCCCATTAGAAAGCAAGCCCCAAAGAAAACCTTGACATAATAATGCAAGAAATAATCCAAGAAGATTGTCCCTGGAATGATAGAACATGAGAGGAATGTAGAAATATAAAAAATCTAATAATTATCACCTCAGAGAGATCCTTTGTGGAAACTATACAGGAATATTATTGCCAAATTAAAAAAAAAAATCCCAGATCAAAGAAAAAATTTTGGAAGAAGCAAGGAAAAAAAAAAAAAAAAAATTCAACCAACACGGGAGAAACAAGGAGAATTATTCAAAACTTCTCAGTAGCTACAAAAAAAGACCACGGGTCCTGGAACCATATCTATCAACAATCAAAACAACTTGGCCAGTGGCAAAAAAATATCATATCCAGAAAAATTATCTATAGTTTTAAATTTAAAAAAGGACCTTCAATGAACTTGTGGAATTCTAGGACTTTCTACCAACCAAACCCAAACTTAACAGAAAATTTAACAAATAAGAGCCAATATTAAATATCAGTTTTAAGGAACTCAACATGGACAAACTGTCTAAACATGGACAAATTATTTATTTATTTATTTATTTTTTAAGGTAAATGTATACTATATGTTTGAGATTCACCTCAACACTAGGGTAGCTTAAAAAAAAGATTGGCAGAGTTAAGGTAAAAAGAGTAGTCATGTTATACAAATGAGGTGGAGAGGAAGAATAGATACAGAAGCATTTGGTGGGAGAAGGCCTTGTAGTTCTGAAAATTTATTTACAATGGTAATGGATTCACCAGTAACTCATAATTGAATACCAAATAGATAATTCTGATTATGTTAAATTAAAAAGGTTTTGTACAAGCAAAAGTAATGCAGACAAGATCAGAAGGGAAGCAATAAATTGGGAAAATATTTTTACATTTAAGGGTTCTGATAAAGACCTCATTTCAAAAATAGATAGAGAATTAACTCAAATTTATAAGAATCAAGCCATTCTCCAAATGGCAAATGGTTAAAGGATATGAACAGATAATTTTCAGATGATGAAATTAAAACCATTTCTAGTCATATGAAAAGGTGCTCTAAATCACTATTGATCAGAGAAATGCAAATTAAGACAACTCTGAGATACCACTACACACTTCTCAGATTGGCTAAAATGACAGGAAAAGATGATGATGAATTTTGGAAGGGATGTGGGAAAACTAGGACACTAATACATTGTTCGTAGAATTGTGAATGAATTCAGCCATTCTGGAGAGCTATTTGGAACCATGCTAAAAAAGTTATCAGATTATGCATATCCTTTGATTCAGCAGTTTTTCTATTGGGCCTCTATCCCAAAGAAATCTTAAAGGAGGGAAAGGAATCTGCATATGTAAAAAAATGTTTATGGAAGATCTTTTGGTAATGGCAAGAAACTGGAAACTGAGTGGATCCTTATCAGTGAAGAATGCCTGAATAATTTATGTTATATGAATGTTATGGAATATTATTGTTCTATAAGAAACGATTAGCAAGATGATTTTAGAGAGGCCTGGAGAGATTTATATGAACTGATGCTAAGTGAAATGAGCAGAACAAGAAAATCATTGTACATGGTAACATCAATATTATACAATGATCAATTCTGATGAATATGACTCTTTCCAACAATGAGGTGATTGAGGCCAGTTTCCAATGATCTCATGATGAAGAGAGCCATCTACACCCAGAGAGAGAGCTGTGGGAACTGAATGTGCATCACAATAAAATATTCTCACTCTTTTTGTTGTTGTTTCCTTCCATTTTTTTTTACACATTTACTTTCCTTTTTGATCTGATTTTTCTTGTACAGCAAGATAATTGCATAAATATGTTTACACATATTGGATTTAACATATATTTTAACATGTATAACATAATATTGTATTGCTTGCCATCTAAGGGAGGGGGTGGGGGAAAGGAGGGGAAAATCTGAAACCCAAGGCTATGCAAGGGTCAATGTTGAAAAATTATCCATGCATATGTTTTGAAAATTAAAAAAAAAACTTTTAGGGGCAGCTAGGTGGTGGGGGCAGTTAGGTGGCACAGTAAATAGAGCACCAACCCTGAAGTCAGGAGGACCTGAGTTCAAATCTGGCCTCAGACACAAACACTTCTTAGTTGTGTGATCCTGGGCAAGTCACTTAACCCCAATTGCCTCAGGGAAAAAAAAAACTTTAAAAAAAATAGGCACCACTACATATATATTGTGAAGGGTATAGCACCCTTCTAATTTTATAAAATAATAAGTGGAGAGGGATGGGTGAATGGGGAAGCAAAGGGTGAGAGAAGGAGACAAGGGAGGAATCTTGGGTGGGAAGGGAGATTAAGTAATAGCAAGGCAAGTTATGAAGCAGAGTTCAATTAAAGAATCAACTGGGATAGAAAATACATGTATGTATATGGGGGGTATATGTATGTATACATCTACATATGCATACATAAATATCTTTTCTTAATTGCAGCTTGCTTGGGGTTGGAGGAGGGAGGATGAAAGTTGGAAACAAGAATAAAGTAAATAAAGTACACAGCAGAGAACCAAAGAACAATTTATAAGGACATAAAGAAAAAAAATGGACATTCATGAATATAATATTCTACATACATACATATACACATATATGTGTGTATGTGTATATATACACATATATACACACACATACACATACAGACACATATGCTTTCTTGATTTGGTAATTTGTTGTTGTGTTTGATCCTCCCTAATGTTCTGCTGTGCACATGATAATGCTTTCTTTTCTTTTGCTTCATTTTGTTTTGTATTCCTTTTCTGTTTTTTTTTTCTTACATATATATGTAAAAAAATATATATAATATATTTTCAAATATAATAAATTTTTAAAAAGAAATGCAAAATAGATCATTTTTATTATGTTAAATTAAAAAGGTTTTGCACAAACAAAACCAATGTAGCCAAGAGAAGCAGAAAGCTAGAAAATAATTTTTACAGCCAGTCTTTCTGATAGAAGTCTCATTTCTAAAATATGTAGAGAACTGAATCAAATTGATAAGAATGCAAACAATTCCCCAAAGATAAATGGTCAAAGGATGTGAACAGACAATTTTCAAATGAAGAAATTAAAGTCATCTATAGTCATATAAAAATACTCTAAATCAGTATTGATTAAAGAAATGCAAAATAAGACAACTCTGAGGTACAGCCTCACACTTATCAGATTGGCTAAGATGACAGGAAAGGGTAATGATAAATGTTGGAGGGAATGTGGGAAAACCAGGATATTTTTCTGGAAAGCAATTTGGAACTAGGCCCAAAAGGCTAGAAAACTGTATACCCTTTGTTCCAGCAGTATCTCTATTGGATCGGTATCCCAAAGAGGTCTTAAAAGAGGGAAATTTTATTTTTCCTTTATTACTGTGTCATTTGGATGAGTTAAATATTAGCTTCTTCAAGTTAGTGTTCTGTGGATTCCTTATATTCAAAATAGTTTTCCAATAAGACAAATTTGATAGTTTCCTGAAGTATAACATTCAGAGCTTATTTATTTGCTTTCTCTAATTTCTTTAGGATGTGTGAGTCATCCTGAAATTCTGTTTTGATACAAAAATCTTAGTATTACTGTCAAATAATCTGTATAATTAGTTACTTCTGTTGAACAAAGACATTTTCAGCTATGCGATATAATTTGATGCCTTTTATCTCTACATCAATTATTTCCATCCCTTCCCTAAAATTGACCTTATGACAAAGCACAATTAAACAAACTATATTTGTTATATTTACTACATCTGAAAATTATTAGAAAAGTCCTAACAGCCTCCTTTCTCTCAACATCTTTGTGATGCAAGGGAGAATATATATATTTCATATTTATTCCTTTAGAACATTTCTGGTTTCTGGTTTCTTAGTCAGTTTACATTTGGTGATGTTATCATTCAGTGTGTAAGAGATAGTAAATATATAATTCACTCTATTTTAATTATTTCACTCAGAATTCATTTATATAAATATTCATATTTTCTGAATACTCCATTTTAATAATTTGTTACTGCACAGTCATAGTCCATTTAATGAATGAATACATTACTTTTTAGTGCCTTACTTATGACCCCTTACTTTATTTCCAATACTTTACTTGCACACAAAACTATTGTATGTCAGTATACATTGGCTCATTCTCTGTATCTTTGTCTTCCATGGAAGATTATAACAAGTTAGTGGACAATTGAGTATAAAGGCATTTTAGTCCCTTTTCCTGAAAAAGTCCACTCTGAAATCAAGAATAAAAGGACAATTTCATAGCTCCATCAATTATGCAAAAAAGGATACTATCTTTTCATAGCACCTCAAAAATTAATCATTACTGTTATTGTCATCTTTGTTAATTTTTATAATGTGAAGTTCAAATACATTTTAACTTATTATGTATGTGTGTGTGTGTGTGTGTGTGTGTGTGTATGTGTGTGTGGTTTCCAATATGAACTAATGTTGTGCATCTGATAAATCTATTTGGTCACAAAGTTTTTTTAAAAATAAAATGCTCTAAATAAAATACATTTTATTCATTATTGGCATTCTGATTTACATTATTTATTTTTATTGCATTTTCCAGGTTTCAAATTCAATACCATATTTGTGTCTTAAAAAGGTATTTGTTAATCTTTCACAACTCTCTGTACTCATGAATATTCTATATATTATGGGCATTGAGGAATTGATATGACAATTGAACTGACTTCTCAATAAGGAAAATCTGAATTCTAGTTCTGATTCTGATGCTGGCAACATGACCCTAGATAAATCACAGTCTTTATTTTTCTTGGAAGAGAGTGATAGCTTATATGAGTATCCTCATTCTGCTGTCCATTGTGCCATTGAAGTCAAAGTTCTAGTTCTTATTTCTACATTGACATCATTTCATCTTTCAATTTTGGGGAAAAAAATTTATGGGAATCCACAATCAGAGAATTTTAGTTAAAAGAAATTTCAGAAATTACCGAGTATAATGTCATATAAATAGAAATCTCTATAATATTTCTTTTTCTCTCCAAAGGATAAAATTTTATCACACTGCTAAGAGTGGGCTAAATTCGTATGATTTTTTTAGTAAGGCAAAGTGTTTTAGCAATTAGCAAGGGGGAAGACAAATTCCCTAGCTGTAACTAGGAAGCAGACGCTATTAAAAGGAAAATGCTATTAAGAAGAAAATGCCATGAGGCAGGAGTACATCATGGTTGACTAACCCCAAAAAGAAGTTAGCTCTAACAAGGAGAATACCATTTACTAGCAAGCTAAAATCATAGAGAAGTTTAGCAGACTTATCCCAAAAAAAGAATAGATAGGGAAAGGGGATTATACCATTGACTGACAGGGTAAATTCTAGTAGGGATGTAGCACCTTAAAACAAGCAAGGATTATCAGCAGATCCATTATAAGGGAAATGACATCTTGAAGGTTTGACATCACAACTTAGCTTTCTGATTGGATACTGTGAAGGAGGAGTTTCCAAAGACCTCTACTTGTGATGGCACTCTTATCAAAAGTCCATTTCAACAAAAGCTCACTAAGAAGGAAAGGCCCTTTTAAGCCTTAGATAATCCCATCAATGCCTTTCCTGCTTGCTCTAGAAATTATAATCTTATCAGCATTTCAAGTTTTCCCTGCTAATACTAACCTGGAGACCCAGGACCTTATCATTTTCCCCTTCATATAGATGGGACCCAAAATCTTTTAGAGTGAGGGACAAAGGTGTCATTCTTCTGAAATTATTACATGTTGAAATTGGGTATAAAGTTGTCCATGTCTTAGGGGTCCCACTGGAAGGGAGGATGAACTCTGGGACACAGAGTTTGATTGATCTATTTGGTACTTTGCTTCAGGCTAGTATTGATCATTGATTGAAGATCAGCTAGAACCTACAGGAAATACATCTAAAAAGAAAGGGCATAGGCAACAGTAGTGTTAAAGGTTGTTCAGGTGGCCAAGGGTATACCTTAAATGTTGGGTAGACAGGTTAAGGGAATTTCTATTTGGCTTGGAAAAACAAGTAAAAGGCAGACTTTGCTCTAGCTATACTTAGGAACTTAAAATTCTTCAAACCAGACTGATATATCTAACAGCAGGTAGATGATGAGGCCAAATATTCATTTGCTTAGTTGTTGAAGATATAGACTATACATTTTCAAACAGCATGATCTTACACACTTGTGCACGTCATATCTTCTACTGATCATTTGTTCTGATTATAGAAATTTGGTGTAAGAGGAAAAAGGAGTATAGGATTAGCTCTGTTTGACTTCACATAGTCACAGGTGACAATCAAGCAATAACAATTCTACCTCATAGTTAGACTCAGGTGGGAATTGAGACCAGGGAGCTGAGCCAGAAGTATCCCATCTTAAGGGAAGCTTAGAGTTATCTTTAAAGTTTGTTCAGCTTTTTCCCAGATACAGACATCCATTTGTAAAAACTCAGTATCACACCCCTGGTAGTTTGTTGCATTTCTCTTCAAGGGTGAATTAGTAACTTAAACATCAATCAGAAGAGTATGCCTCAATTTAAAAAAACAAAAACAAAAACAAAACAAAAAATAAAAACAAACAAAAACAAGCCAAAAAAAAAAAACAAAAACAAAAACAAAAAACCAATCAGTTATAGTCCCAAGAGATTTTATCCCAAATAGCAAGCCTTACCAATCAGAGGCTTTCAAAGTTTGAAACAGGGTCCCAAATCCTCAATAGGCCAAGTCCATTGTTTAGGAAATCCATCACTATCTCAGGGTTGATGACCTTGCTCATAATCTTGTTTAACATTTATAAAATTAAATGAGAAGAAAAACAAAGAAATACCAATCCAGAGAGAACTTGTGGTACAAGGCATGGGTGCCCAGAACTTACAGTCATCATCCAATTTCAAATTGAAGACATTCAATAATAGAAAATCATCTACTGATGCAATTTAATGTATGTTGAGCTTAAGATGTATAGGAGATACTTAATTTTAGGTACATAATAGACAGAAATAAGAGAATGAAGGTAAGAATATTAGGTTTAGATAAATGGAATAGAGAATCATAAGCATGGAGATGAAAATTAAATGCATAGAAATTGATGAGATCCTGCAACAAAGAATTGTCTCAAACCAGTTCCAATTGTTCATTGAAGAAAACCATATACACCCAGAGAGAGGGAAATGAAATATGGACCACAACGTAACATTTTCATGATCTCTATTGACATTTGCTTGCATTGTGTTGCCTTTCTCTGATTCTTTTTTTTCTTGTAGATAGGATTTTTCTTGCATAACTTCTCAAGCATTTCAACATTATTAATATGTAGTGGACTTCCTGCCATCTAGGGGAGGGGAGGGGACTGGGGGTAAAATTTGTAATGGAAAGCTTTGTAAAGATCAATGTTGGGGAACTACCCATATATATGTTATACAAATAAAAAGCTTTAATTAATAAAAAAAAACACTAAAAAGAAAAATTTAAAAAAAAAGAAATTGATGAGATCACTAACTTAAATAATACAGAGGGGAAAAAAAAACACCATCAAAGCCTTTTGAGATATTAATGGTTAACAGGTAAAATCTAGATGAAGAGCTATCAAAGGAGACTGAGAAAACCATTCAGATAGCTAGGAAAAGAGCCAAGGGGAGAAGGAAGAGAAAATAGTGCCTATTGTATATAAAACACTGTGCTATGATATTTTACCAATAACAACTCATCTAATTTCATATGATTCTCATAATAGCCCTGTGAGGTAGATTCTATCATTTCTTCATTTTGTAGTTGAGAAAAGTGACCAAGAGATTTTAGGTGACTTCCCCAGGATCATATAGCTACTAAATATCTCAGGATGAATTTAAACTCAGGTTTTACTAACTTACTGATTTTCTTCAATTTTGTTCATGAATACATATATAAAAGTGAAAGTAGAATAAGATGGGAGGGACTCAAGCTTGAGATGGAAAATCAGGTTATTTTGTACCAATAGGCCAATGATAGCAAAAGAAAAATGCTAACTTCACACATTTGCTGTAAGGAAAATGATTTGCTAAATTAGAGAAGATTATTGGGAGAAATAGGGATGGGTAACAGATATTATTTATCCCAAAATCAATTCAAGAAAAACTATTTCTCAGAGTGATATTTATACTAGCTGTCTTATAACATCCAGTATACAATACACATGTAGATGGACAACACACAAAGCTATAGTTACATAATACTTTCAGCTCTGAATTCATTAGTGATATTAACCATATTATTAATCAATATTAATATAGTTTGCAAAGTATATTGTAGCAATTTCTTTTTAAGATGGAGAAAAATTTCTCTGTGAATGTTGTAATACTATAATGGTTATTTTATATTTTACAAGCTATGTGACCATCAAAAAGATTAAGCAATATGCCTATGATTATACTAATTCACTAATTAAATTTCAGAAATGCATTGTGAAACAAGGTCCAAATTCAATTCTAAGGACAAAATTATAACATAAATTTCAATTTTTTTTTACTATTATCCACATTATTGTTTTTGAAACAAAGCCTATCCTTTGAAATGCTAATTTTGGGGGGTTTTCTCTAATTTAAATCCAATTCATTTTCATATCATGACATCACCTCCCTGACAAGATGATTTGATTGAGAATGAATGGAAGCAGAACCAATATGGCAGAAAGAAGCCAGGTATTGCCTGAGATTTCCTTGGTTTCCCTCAGAATCAATACTAGATCAAGACTCTGAATGGATTCTGAAGTGACAAAACCCACAAACATTTTGATTGAAACAACCCTTGAGATCTATTGGGAGGACTTCTGAAAAGGGAAACACAGACCAGCTCAGGCACAAGACAGTGAAAGGCTCTTAGTCAATGCACAGAACAGTAGCCTTAACCCATCCATCCTGGCTCAAAAATCTCAGCAAGTCAGCTGTGAGACCTCCAACCCAAGCACAAAAGGGGAATTGTGAGCCCCTGAACCTCAGGATAACAAGTGAGACTAGGACAGATCCTCCATGTATAGTAGGAAAGCCAACAACACCCACAATAGGAATCTATTATTTAGAGGGCCCTGCCCCCCTGCAAAAGAAGCATTTGGCAATCTCCTCTGTGCTCCAGGAGTAGAAATCAACTTTTAAAAAATGAGCAATAAAGCAAAAAGGGCCCTGACCATAGAAAGCTACTATGATGATAAGGATGATCAGAATGTAAAACCAGAAGAGGAAAACAATGGCAAAATATGTACATGTAAAGCTTCCAAGCAGGGATTTGAATATGTCTCCAGATGGAAAGGTTCTCTTGGGAAATCTCAAAAAGAATTTTTTAAACTAAGTAAGAGAGAATAAAGTAAAATTGGAGAAACGGGGAGCTATGCAGGGCAATTATAGAAAAAAGTCAACAACTTGAGGGAAAAGTTAACAAATTGGGAAAAAAAAGAGCACAGAAACTGACTAAAGAAAACAATACCTTAAAAATAAATTTGGCAAAATGGAAATATATATATATGTATATATACATACATACATACATACATACATACATACTGGAAAAACAATACCTTAAAAAATTGAATTAGTGAAATGGAGGAAAAATATTTTAAATGTATAATTGGCCAAAATAAAGGGAGGCAAAAAGCTAATGAGAGAAAATATTTCATAAAAAAATTATAATTGAAAAACTGGAAGTGAATGACTCAATAAGGAATCAAGAATCAGTCAAACAATTTAAAAAGAAAAAGAAATAATATAAGAAAATGTAAAATACATCATTGGAAAAACAACTAACCTGGAAAATAGATCCAGGAGAGAGAATTTAAGAATAATTGCACTACCTGAAAATCATGATTTAAAAAAAAAAAAAAAAAAAAAAAGGCTGAACAATATCTTTCAAGAAATCATCTGGGAAAATTGCACAAAGAGCCTAAAACCAGTAAAATAATCATTGAAAGAAATCTCCTTGCTTACTTGCATAAAATAGAGAAAGATAAGATCAATGAATTGGGCTTACAATTAAAAAAGCTAGAAAAAAGAACAAATTAAAAACCCTTAATTAAATACCAAATTGGAAATTCTGAAAACAAAAGGGGAGATTAATAAAACTGAAAATAAGAAAACTATTGAATTAATAAATAAAACTGAGGTGGTTTTATGAAAAAAAACCCAACAAAATAGATAAGCCTTTAGTTAATTTAATTAAAAAAAGGACAGAGGAAAATCAAATTGTTAGTCTCAAAAATGAAAAGGGAGAACTTTCCACCAATGAAGAGGAAATTAGAACAATAATTAGGAGTTACTTTGCCCAACTTTATGCCAACAAATTTGATAATCTAAATGAAATGAAGGAATATCTACTAAAATATAGATTGTCCAGGTTAACAGAAGAGGAAATAAATTATTTAAATAGCCCTATTTTAGAAAAAAAGAAAAAGAACAAACTATTAATCCACTCCCTAAGAAAAAATCTCCAGGGCCAGATGGATTAACATGTGAATTCTAGCAAACATTCAAAGAACAATTAACTCCAATACTACATAAACTATTTGAAATAATAAGGAAAGAAGGCATACTACTAAATTCCTTCTATGATACAGATATGGTGCTGATAGCTAAACCAGGTAGGGTGAAAACAGAGAAAGAAAACTATAGACCAATTTCCCTAATGAATATTGATGCAAAAATCTTAAATAAAATATTAGCAATGAGATTACAGAAAGTCATCCCCAGGATGATACACTATGACCAAGTAAGATTTATACCAGGAATGCAGACCTGGTTCAATATTAGGAAAACTATCTGCATAATCAAGTATATAAATAACCAAAATAACAAAAATCACATGATTATCTCAATAGATGCAGAAAAAGCATTTGATAAAATCCAACACCCATTCCTATTAAAAACACTAGAGAGTATAGGAATAAATGGGCTTTTCCTAAAAATGATCAGTAGCAACTATTTAAAATTATCAGGAAGCATTATATGTAATGGGGACAAACTAGAACCATTTCCAATAAGATCAGGAGTGAAACAAGGGTGCCCACTGTCACCATTACTATTCAATATTGCATTAGAAATGTTAGCTCAGGCAGTAAGAGAAGAAAAAGAGATTAAAAGACCTAATTAGTTGGGAAAATATCAATTACTCATGGGTAGGCCAAGTGAATATAATAAAAATGACAATACTACCCAAACTAATTTACTTATTTAGTGTCATACCAATCAAATTCCCAAGAAATTATTTTACAGACCTAGAAAAAATAGTAGCAAAGTTCATCTGGAAGAACAAAAGGTCAAGAATTTGGGAATTAATGAAAAAAATGCTGAGGAAGGTGGCCTTGCTGTACCAGATCTAAAACTATATTATAAAGCAGCAGTCATCAAAACCATTTGTTACTGGCTAAGAAATAGAGTTGTTGATCAGTAGAACAGGATAGGATGACAGGACAAAATAGACAATAATTATAGCAGTCTAGTGTTTGATAAACCCAAAGACACCAGCTTTTGGGATAAGAATGAACTATTTGACAAAAACTGCTGGGAAAATTGAAAACTACTATGGAAGGAATTAGGGTTTGACCCACACCTAACACCACATACCAACATAAGAGCTAAATGGGCTCATGATTTAGACATAAAGAGTGATATTATAAGCAAATTAGAGGAGCATAGTATAGTTTACCTCTCAGACCTGTGGAGAAGGAAGGAATTTGTGTCCAAAGAAGAACTGGAACTCTTAATTGAACATCAGATAGATAATTTTGATTATATTAACTTAAAAAGGTTTTGTACAAACAAAACTATACAGACAAGATTAGCAGGGAAGGAATATTGGGAAATCATCTTTACATTTAAAGGTTCTGATAAAGGCCTCATTTCTAAAATATAGAGAGAATTGACTCATATTTATAAGAATTCAAGCCACTCTCCAATCGATAAATGGTCAAAGGATATGAACAGACAATTTTCAGATGGCAAAATTAAAACTATTTGTAGTCATATGAAAAGGTGCTCCAAACCACTATTGATCAGAGAAATGCAACTTAAGACAACTCTGAGATACCATTACATATCTTTCAGATTGGCTAAGATGACAGGAAAAGATAATGACAAATGTTGGAGCAAATTGTGGGAAAACTGGGACACTGATACATTGTTGGTGGAACTGTGAACAGATCCAGCCATTCTGGAGAACAATTTGGAACTATGCTCAAAAAGTTATCAAACTGTGCATACCCTTTGACCTAGCAGTGTTTTTAATGGGCCTATATCCCAAAGAGATCTTAGAGGAAGGTAAGGGACCCACATTAAAAAAAAAAATGTTTGTGGCAGCCTTTTTGTAGTGGCTAAAAATTGGAAATTGAATGGATGCCCATCAATTGGAGAAAGACTGAATAAATTATAGCATATGAATGTCATGGAATATTATTGTTCTGTAATAAACGACCAGCAGGATGATTTCAGAGAAGCCTGGAGAGACTAGCATGAACTGATGCTAAGTGAAATGAGCAGAACCAGGAGATCATTATACACAGCAACAACAAGACTATATGATGATCAATTCTTTTTTTATTATTAATTTTTTATTAAAGCTTTTTATTTTCAAAACATATGTATGGGTAATTCTTCAACATTGACCCTTACAAATCTTTCTGTTACAAATTTTTCCCTCCTAGTCCCCACCCCTCCCCTAGATGGCAAGAAATCTACTACATATTAATTATGTTAAAATACTTGACAAATCGAATGTATGTATACATATTTTCACATTTATCATTGTTGTGCAAGAAAAATCATATCTACAAGAAAAAAAATCAGAGAAAGGAAACAATGCAAGCAAACATCAATAGAGAACATGAAATATTTCACATCCCTCTCTCTGGGCGTATATGGCTTTCTTTACTGAACAATTGGAACTGGTTTGAAACATTTCATTGTTGAAAAGAACCATGTCCATCAGAATTGACCACTTGATGATCAATTCTGATGGAAATAATTCTCTTTAACAATGAGATGTTTCAAACTAGTTTTAGTTGTTCAGTAATGAAGAAAGCCATATACACCCAGGAAGAGGCCTATGGGATCTGAGTGTGGACCACAACATAGCATTTTCATGCTCTCTATTGAGGTTTGCTTGCATTATGTTTTCCTTCTCAGGTTTTTTGTTGTTGTTGTTTTTTTTTTTTTTTGATACAATTTTTCTTATACAGCAAGATGACTGTATAAATATGCATATACATATTCGATTTGTCAAGTATTTTAACATAATTAACATGTATTAGACTTCCTGCCATCTAGGGAAGGGGATGGGGGAAAGGAAGGAAAAATTTGTAACAGATAGCTTTGCAAAGGTCAAGTTGGAGGAGGAGTGGAGTTGGTAGAGTTGGAGTGGAGGGAGAGAATGAATGACAAATAACAACTTCTCTGAGTAGTAATAGAAACTGTCCCATTGGGGACCCAACTGGAACTGGCCAGTTGAGCAACATAACTCATTCTTTCTTTCCTTCCTTCTTTGTTTTTTCCTTTCCCTTCCCTTTCCTGGGTCTGAATAAGTATCAGTATTCTTACCTTGAAATACTCTGCCCAAAGGAATGTAAATTTTGATTGCTGAAAGTTTGCAAGCTATTGCTTAGGTTTCTTTCTTAAGGACTATGCCTTAAACCTAAATTACTCTGGCTCTCATTGATTGGTCAGTAATAGGTCCCAGGCCAAGCCCTGCTTGGTCATTGTTTCTGCCCTGATTGGCTTAGAGTGAATTTAAATGGCAACTGTTCCTGTTTGAGCCAGAAACCATGAGGGTCTTTCCCTCCCAGATTGAATTTTTTTTTTGCATAAATAAGAAATAAATTGTTCTCTGTCATTGCCTCAATCCAATAGAAACCTATTTTAAAAACAAAAACTTAAGGTCAATGTCTCTACTGCATCCAAGCTCATCTCCTTTAGTGATCTATATATTGACACTGGATCCAGATGGCTCCAGAGGAGAAAGTGAAAGTGGTGACTTTGCATACTCCTCCCTTACTTAAATGATTACTTGCATGTCATGGAATCACCTTCTGAGGTCACAGTCTTTTTTGAGAAGGAAGGACAAGCAAAAAATCTATATACCTATGAATCAGAGAATATCATCAGCTCCAAGAGATCAAATTTGAAAGTCACCCAATTGGCACTTACAAGTTATATGATAAGTATAGATAGGTTCTTGTATATTACCAATAATACAAAAGTGACAAAAAATACATCATCAGAGATATATGAATTAAAAAAAAACTGAAAAGGGGCACAATCTAGTTACAGTAATAGTGATAAGATATATGTACACAGCTCATGTAATATGTAAGTACATATTTAATATAAATGGAATCAGAGGAGATTCCACTTGATGCACTCCCTAGAGAGTTTGTGTCATGGATACAATAGTATGAAGTGAAGTAGGTGTGTTGTAATCTGTACTATCAGAAGAAACACCCATATTGAAGATATCATGATACATTGAAGTGTTGTAATACAAAAGAGTCAGAATATAAAAGAAATTTTCATTTCACAGAAAGTATAAAAATAAAGCATGAAATCAATTAGCTTATGATAGGAAAAAAAACACACTATGGTATCTGTCCTCTTTACTGCACTGAGACACAGTGACAAGTATGTTATTTTTAATATTTTCAATTTTCTAATTATACATCATTAAACTTAATAAAAGAAATTGATGGTCTATAAAGTAATTATTAATTTATATCACAAAGAATTAGAATCACTGACTTGCACTTTTAATGGGGAGAGGAGAATCACATAAAATCATAGTATTCCAGAGTTTTAGAGCTAGAACAGACCTTACAGATCATCTATTATCTATATTACATGGATTTGGAAATTGTGTATTAGGGAAGATAAATGATTATTGAGATCTAACAACTGGATAAGAAATAAGGAAATGCAAAACCTAGAACTCCTAATTTCCCAGTAATTGCTCAGTCCCTAGTCTTAAGTTTTTTCCAATTTTACCCATTGTATGGCTCTTTGTGTAGAGAATGAGGAAGAAATATTGAGAAATGAAAATGATATAAAACAGAAGTTATCAAGAACATTTTTATTTTTAAAAAACTGTTTAGAAATGTGAGTTTCAAACAATTATTTCCTGATATAGTACATTTGGGGGAAATTATTAATTGTACAAAACTTACAAATTCTGTTTATAAGTTTTTCAGCATAGTGCACTTCAGCAGGGAAACTTAATATACTTGCAGACAGACTGAATTTAACTTTAAATGTCAGGAGATTATGACTTACAATTAATATATTCAATAGGAAACATATCTCCCATCTTAAAAAATAAAAGAATATGCCAAATAACCTTGATTTTATCTTACATTAATTGACATGTTTTCTGAGGAGATAATAATAAAAATCTAATAATCTAAAAAAAACTTATTTAGAACATATATAGGATTTAAAATTAAGTGAATTCACTGTACCTTAACCTCAGAAAATTATTATGTTTAAAATATCTTAAAATTTACTGATTTTTAAAAGTATTTCTAATCTACCCCATCTTATGAATAAAACAAAAAAATAAGAAAAATAATCTTCATTATAAACATGAATAGCAGAAATGTATTTTATCTAAATATTGAGAAATTTAAAGAAAGCAACATGGAGTAAGATTGTGCATCCCATGAATTATATTATATTTAAGTAGTAGAGAAAAATATAGCTGAAAACTCTATACAGTGATCTGTACAGATTTATGTTCTTCCCTAAAGTTTTATTCCAAGATTATGAAAAGAACATAAGAATCAAAGCTTTAACAGCCTCACCAAGCTGAAAAGGATTTGTATACTAATTAAAAAAATAGATAGCATGTTTATTATCCGAGGACTAACTTTCCTGAATTCAAAGGAGTCAACAGAGTGTTGTGTTTTTGTTTTATCCATTTATTTATTTATTTATTTTTTTGCTGAGGCAATTGGGGTTAAGTGACTTGCCCAGGGTCATGCAGCCAGGAAGTGTTAAGTGTCTGAGGCCAAATTTGAATTCAGGTCCTTCTGACTTCAGAAATGATGCTCTATCCACTGCACCATCTAGCTGCCCCTGGTTTTTGCTTTTTTGTTTGTTTGTTTTTAACAAAGGATAATTTTTCATCTTCTTTGCCATAGCAACATATGACCATTTACTATTTTATAAGTTATTTCCAATTTGTCAGTGGAAAGAGAACCCACACTGATAAAATCATGTTTTGCTAAGTATTAAAGTTAGTTTGTATGGCATCCAGATTACTTATATTCCTGGGTAACTAAAAAAGAATGTTTAGAAGGTAATTAAGTTGCTATTTCTAATGTAATAAAATTGAATATCTAGGGCATGAAGTAATCTAGGATATATTCCGGATCATGTTGTGAAATGAAGTACACCTGTAGACAAACCTAAATGTATTCTTGCTCACTAAAGGTGACAAAAATCATATCTAGAATATCTAAAGACACTTATAACCATAAGGCTTCTGTTAATTGGTTGTTGAAAAATCTCTTTGGCATAAAAGAGAGGTAAGTAACCGTATATAATAGTATTACATTATAAGAAATTGGTTATAACTAGTTACATATTTCTAAATCTGAAGGCATCAAAATGCATGATATACATAATTGATTTGGAAGTGTATTGTAAAACTTCATATTTTGCTAAGTGAATCTACATTTTTTTCTCTTTGTCTCTCCCTTGTCCTTTAAATTTTGATTGAAGTATGTTCTGATATATTGGGCCCCTCCTCTTTTTAGTTTTCCCACTTATTTAATGAAAGAGAGAATAATCTGTCAGCTCTTCTGACAGCTTATCTCTAGTCAGCTATTCATTCACTGAAGGTCTTCAAACAAACATCAAATGCCTGCTTTGTAGAGGAAACTCTTGTGCAGCATATGGGTTAAATTCACAGCCTTTTGAGGTCTTTTTTCAATTCTCAACTTAAGGCATTCTGGAAATATCCTTAGTCTCTTCTTGCAGCTTAAGCTTTTATGGAGGACTGAATAAAGCAACACTTCTGAGTGATTATATATAATAACTTAACCAAGACCAGAAAGACAGTTTTTCTTTTATTGATTAAGCCTAATATCTTAATAATGTTCCATATAGTTCAAAAATATATTTGTGTGAACAGTGATCAATATAAAGCACCTGGCTTATTTTTCTATTGATTTTATTGTTTCACTAGAGCACATAAACACTTCAGTCTTCCTCTTGTAATCAGTTTTCATCTTGTTGTTTGTTGTTTCTTCTTATTGTTTGTCTTTCATTCTTATAAAGTACCATGACATCAGGGAGGTAATGTCATGACATGCAAGTGAATTGTATTTAAATGAGGTAGCCTGTGCAAAGGTCACCTATTTTATTTTTCCCTCCAGAACCATCTAGAACCAGTGGCAAGATATAAATTAGAATGACTGGAGATGGTCCTGGATTCAATGGGAGACCTCGGCCTTTTTTTTTAAAATTATTTTTAACATATATTTCTTTATGAATCATGTTGGGAGAAAAAAAAATTAGAGCAAAAGGGAAAAACCATGGGAGAGATAATAAAAAAAAAGAAACCAGAAAAAAATGAACATAGAATGTGTTGCTTTACATTCAATCTCTTTAATTCTTTTTTCTGGATGCAGATGGCATTTTCTATCCAAAATCTATTGGGATTGCTTTGGATCACTGAACTTAGAAGAACCAAATTCTTCATAGTTGATCATTGCACATTCTTGCTGTTATTGTGTTCATTGTATTCCTGGTTCTGCTTGTTTTGCTCAGTATCAGTTTGTGTAAATCTTTCCAGGCCTTTCTAAGATGTTTGTTCATCATTTTTTTATAGAACAATAATATTCCATTACCTTCATGTACCACAACTTATTCAACCATTCCCCAATTGATGGACATCTACTCATCTTCCAATTCTTCACAAAAAGGACATTTTTGCACATGTGGATCCTTTCCCCTCCTTTATGACTTCCTTGGGATATAGACCCAGTAATGGCACTTCTGTGTCAAAGGGTATATACAGGTTTTTTTTTTGTTGTTGTTTTTTTGTTTTGTTTTGTTTTTTTGCTTTTTGCTGAGGCAATTGGGGTTAAGTGACTTGCCCAGGGTCACACAGCTGTTACGTGTCTGAGATCACATTTGAACTCAGGTCTTCCTGACTTCAGGGCTGGTGCTCTAGCCACTACGCCACCTAGCTGCCCCTGGGTATATACAGTTTTATAAGCCCTTTGGGCACAGTTTCAGATTGCTCTCCAGAATGGTTGGATCATTCCACAACTCCACCAACAATGCCCTAGTGTCTCAGTTTTTCCACATCCCTTCTAACATTTATCATTATCTTTTTGTGTGAGGTGGTGTCTCAGAGTTGTTTTAATTTGCATTTCTCTAATAAATAGTGATTTAGAGCATTTTTTCACATAACTATAAATGGCTTCAATTTCATCATCTGAAAAGTCTCTATTCATATCCTTTGACCATTTATCAATTGGGGAATGACTTGTATTCTTATAGACCTTGGCCTTTTTAAGCTAAGGTCTTCAATAGGTCTCAGTTTAACAGAGGCCACACCCATTCAGTAAATAAGGCTATATAGCAACTTCCTCCTGTGGTAAAATTAGACTTTCAAGATGACTTCTGGCAAAATTTACAAGATTTTTCTCAGAATTTAAAGATTTCTGATATTCTTAGCTTTAAAAATTTATAGTAGAAGAAAACAAAACAAAAATGCTTTTTCTTTACACATTTTTGTCCTTTATTTTTTCTGCCACTAAAATTCAAATTGTTCATTAGAAACTGGATAAAGAATTTGCATTAGGAGAATGGCTGAATAAATTATGGTATATGAGTATTATGGAATATTATTGTTCTGTAAGAAATGACCAGCAAGATGATTTCAGAGAGGCCTGGAGAGACTTACATGAACTGATGCTGAGTGAAATGAGCAGAACCGGGAGATCATTATACACGGCAACAACAGTACTATATGGCGATTAATTCTGATGGACATGGCTCTCTTCAACAATGAAATGTTTCAAACCACCTCCAATTGTTCACTGAAGAAAGCCATATACACCCAGAGAGAGGGATGTGAAATGTGGACCACAACATAACATTCTCATACTCCTTGACTGATGTTTGCTTACATTGTGTTTCCTTTATCTGATATATCGTTTCTGTAGATAAGATTTTTCTTGCACGACAATGATAAGTTTGGAAATATGTATACATATATTCGATTTGCCAATATTTTAACATAATTAACATGTAGTGGATATCCTGCCATCTAGGAGAGGGGTGGGGAGTCGGGGGGAAAATTTGTAACGGAAAGCTATGTAAGGGTTATTGTTGAAGAATTACCCACACATATGTTATGCAAATAAAATAAAAATAAAATAAAATAAAATAAATTTTTTAAAAAAGAATTTGCATTAAAGAATAGTACAGATGAAAATAGGAAAAGTTGTCATAGTGATACAACTTGAGATTATATTCCCCAAATCATTGGTAGACAGAGGAAGGCAAGTAATAGAACACTTTGTGGAAGTTAAATAGGTGTCTTTATCTGTTCATTCACTAATCAGCTTTCTAAGCTTATGTCCCTGAAAACATAGATGTAGTATGAGATAGGGTTAGTAACTGGAACTGTGATCTTTAGGATTTAAAATAATTATCTGCTGCACTAAAAGGATTGGAGTCATGCCAATGTAAGACCCAATCATGAAATATGTTAATGCATGATAAGAGATGAAGGGTCATGGGACTACAGGAAAAACTAGAAATTGTCTAACATCTTGTTACATTTGAGGAAACTGAGGTTAGGTAACTTAATCACACATGCTATATGTAGAAGAATCTGAATGGGTTTTACCATTAACCATTCCTGTGATTCTATATCACCTCTACCTGTTATCAGATTGCCTCATTTAGCCTAGGCTTATCCCCCACAAAACTCAATCATTTTACCCAAGAAGAACAATCAGTGATGATTAATGATGTACTCAAAATTTCTTGCTAGTTACATAATAAGGCTGCAACTGAAAACTAGGCTTTCTAATTCTGGATCCAGGTGTTACCAATAGAAGCAACAGGTATTTCTTATAATAGAAAATATTCTACTGCCCCTTTTTTTATAATTAATAGAATTAAAAACACTTATCAAGGGTACTTCAAGTCTAACCTCCTATTCAACGTGGATGTAGTAGAAATTATCTCTGTCTGTCTAAATTCCTCTCCTTAATGTTAATTTTCCCCTATTATATTTCTCCTAGTGCCTTTCCACAGATCTGTTTTTAAACTTTCCAAATAAGGTGTAACGCAGGATATCAGATATAGCACATAATGATGGGAAAAAAAATAAATGACTTAGAGTCACAACAAGATTGGTTTGAATTTGAATTTTCCCTCTAATATTTGTGTGATATTAAGAAAATGGTTTTGGCCCTAAGATCTAGCTTCCTAGCATGTAAAATACAGGAAAAAGTACTTGCACTTCTTGGACCTGAAAATGATGTGTATGAAATTGCTTTTTATTTAAAATTTCTATAAATCTTAAAGATATTATGAATTTGGTAATATATAATGAAGTCATTAT
Organism: Myrmecobius fasciatus; assembly: GCA_023553655.1. Classification (NCBI taxonomy): domain Eukaryota; kingdom Metazoa; phylum Chordata; class Mammalia; order Dasyuromorphia; family Myrmecobiidae; genus Myrmecobius; species Myrmecobius fasciatus. Next base: position 87,049 of record JAJPUD010004650.1, on the reverse strand, counting down.
TTCCAAAATGTCTAATGATTATTTTATAAAATCAAAATCATCTACCTTTTACATTTTATGTAAGATCATACTGTCTAATCCATAGCTTAGTAGAGAGTAACTTTTAAAAAATGATTTCAAAAAATCGTTAAGAATACGCCATGATTCTTAAGACATATCTTTGGAATCCTTGGGAAATCAAATATTTCTTTCTAATCTATCAACTATACTAGATTGTATTTTCTCAATTTATGCTTTAACATGTTTTGCAAGTATCAGATTAAGAATTACATCACTATGAAGACCTTGATATTATGAGACATATCTATATATCTACATCTATTGTCTATCTCTCACTCTATATAAACACATATACATATATGTGTGTATAGCACAGATATACATATAAACATGTCTGTGCACTTATAACATTTGCATATGTGTATGTTTGTATGACTAGCATACATATATTGTAAATATGTGCACATATATACAAATATGTGCCGCATGTATGCATGTTATCATATATGTGTACATGTGCATACATCCACAAATACTAGGAAAGAAATCTTCCTGTGATTTGAGAAGTTAGTGTAGATTTCTATCTTTTGCTAAATATTTTATAATATATTACTTATCTGCTCAATAGTTAGAATCTTCAACCATAAAAACAGTAGGTATAGTGAAATGACCTCCAAAATCCCTTCTCACTAATAATAATAATAAATTCATTACTTGCAGATAAATAAAATTATCTCAAGTTACATGCAATAAATTATTTTATAATGCCCAATAAAAAAGACTGCCAATATCTTATTCAAGACCTTTAAGAAATATTCAGATATGAGAAAATAATAGCACTTGCAGTAAATGGGAAATTACTGATGTGTAGTTAGAATTTCCAAATATTTTAATTGCTTATTTAACAGTTCTCTTTCCTTCATTAGTCCTTTCCAGCTAATAAATCAATTCTAGACTGCTTCATTGACTTCTTTAGAGAAAGATATAAGTTGTATTTTGAATTGTAATTGGTCTTATTGACAATATAATCTTCATTTGCAAGTATGGTCTAAGTATTATTCATGTGGCACCCTCAATCAACAGGATCAGTTGTTGTCAGTGAAGCAGCAAATGAAGGTCAAAAATATTCTGATTTTAGAACTCAATGCTTTTCAAAGTTAGTAACTGGAGGCAACTAAGAGAAGAGAACAAATTTTTATTTCTTCATTTCATGAAAGGAAAACTATACATGGTACTTTTATCAATAGAATAACATACCAGAATGATCTTTTCTATCTCAATGATTCAATTATACACCCTACAAAATAGGCTATCACAGGTAGTTAAGTAGGGTGATAGGATTTAAAGTTGAAAATAACATTAGTGATAATCTAGTCCAATGGATAAAAATTTGTGAATACAATTCCAATCTCTAAATTATTGAAGTGAACCTGTCTCAAGCCAACTATGTAGTAAATTAAAGACATATTCTAGATAAAATAAGTGACTTTTAAAAACATATATGGATTACCATATAGATATAACTAGGAAGAAATCCCAATTCATCTAAAAATGTTAATAAATTAATAGTGACTTTTAGTTGCTATGTCTTCTTATTTGATAAATACTAATATTACAATTGTTGCTACATGCAGTTTTGTAAAATTGTTTTTTTTTTTTACCTATTCAAAAATATTGGGAAACATTGATACAGTCCAAAGTCAGGCAAACTAGCCCACAGTTCAACTCTAACCCTCTCCTTTTTTTGTAAAGGTCTGAGAATTAATAATGGCTTTCATAGTTTTTAAAATGAAATTTTATGGTATTTAAAAATGCAAAAGCTATTCTTAGTCTTCCACTTTACAAAAACAAACTTCAACTGAATCTAGTCCACAGGTAGTATTATGCATACCACTCATCTAATAAAATTTGATAGTGATAATAGGGAAATGATGTAAGACCACACAAGCAGTGAAATAATAGACCCATAAACAACAAAGTGTTAACTTCATATCTACTTTAATTTTATTTTCCTACAATTCTTCCCAACTTCCCAAAATATGATAAATGGGAAACATTTATTTATTTATTTTTGTAATGGGTAGCATAGAAAAGTCAGTGGAGAAAATACTAGTAAGAAATTGTTCATGACAAAAATGTGGCCAGAAGAAAACTATTATCTCAAATAAGAACTGTTTTTCTTCATGTAGTAATAAGGTCCAATTCAACAAGTTGTTTTTGTCCTAGTACCAAGGGCTATGCTTAAAGGTGAATGTGTGTATATTCACTATAAAGGAGTGAAGGTAGTGATGAGTAAAAATGTTATATGAAATTAAAGTGGGTAAAAACAGAACTGTGATCATCTCCTGAAACAATATTTATTTAATAAACTTCAGTAAATATAAAAGATTCCAAATAAATCTACCAAATTCAGCATTTCATATGTGACTAATAATAACTAGAGGAGAAAAATAAGTAAATTCTACTTAAAAATATTGCAAAATATTTAAGACATATGGGAATTAATCCTGCAAGATACATATAATAGTATAAGCAGAATGGCAAACCGTTATTTATAAATTTTCTTTAAAAACATACTAGTCAATTTTCACAGATGGAATTCTCTAAAAGAGTAGAAATGAGTACAATAAGTAAAATTTTTTATCAATTTAGTTTTATGATAATCAGAGTACCAAGAGATTATTTGTAAAATTAGCCAAATTAACGAAAAAAACCATTTGAAGGAACAGAAGGTCAAAAAATTTAAGGAAAAAAAAAAACAGGGATGAAAGGGATGTAGCATTAACAGATTTCAAATCATGTTGTGATGAAGCAAATATCAAAGCTTCAATAAAATCAAGTATATCAACTACTGGGAAATGCATGCTTTATTTTAAAATAACAGAAAAAAATGTAGTTTTACACCAAGAATTTAACTCTTACAGGATGGATAAGTGATTCAAAATATCACATTATTTTTAAATAAGAACATGAAATATAATTATTATAACCATCATTTAGGAAAAAGAATTCATGATGAAATAAGAAATAGAAGAGGCTAAAAAGACAAAATACATTTTCTGAATACATGAAATTAGAAGTATTTCGCAAAAAACAAATAAACAAAGCTTGAATAAGAAAGAATAATGCAGAATGGGACAAAGGTTCTACATCAAGTATCTCTGACAAATGGTTTACATGTAAAATATATTAAAATCAGGTATATGTATATACTGGATTGTGTATATTAGTAAGATGTATTTCCTTGTAGATAAATTGCAATGATATGAACAAACTGTCTTCAAATTAAAAATGCAAACAATTGAAAATCAAAAGAAAATTCTTTCAAATCATGAAATAGATTGTAAATTCAAGCAAAAATTTTAAAAAATTAATTTTGAGGGGAGGGTACCTAGAGGTGCCAGTGCAATCTAGAGCACTATGCCTGGAATCAAGAAGACCTATCTTGAGTTAAAATCCAGTCTCATACATTTACTAGTTATGTGACCCTAGGCAAGTCATTTAATCTTGTATAATCTGTAAAATGAGGTATAGAAGAAAATGGTAAACCATCTTTGCCAAGAAAATCCAAAATGGAGTCATGAAAGGTAGGACATGATTGAAAAACAACTGAACAACATTCTGAAGTTTCATTTCACATCCAGGAAACAAACAGATGGTAAAAAATGGAAATTACTCAGTCAGTGGAAGAGTTGTGAGTTGCTCCAGTCCTCCTGAATAACAATTTAGAATTGTGGGAGAAAAATAAATAAACTTTGTATCCTTCTGACCTAACCATTACACTATTAAACTTATCCTCTGTCAAAGAGATTATAAGCCCCTAAAAATAAGATTTTTTTCACTTCTCTATTTGAATTCATAGTGCAGTACATCACCTGAAATATAATAGTTGCTTACTACTTGCTTGTTAAATGAATGATCCAGACAGGAAAATTAACTAAATATAATAACAATATCTCTATTATCACATTTTGATTGCTAGCAACAACTTACAATTACTTTTTTCCCTCATTTTTTCAGCATTTAAACTTTTTATTGCCACATTATATTTTGACACAACAGATTCTTCAAACACACACACACACACACACACACACACACAAACATCTTCCAACCTTACAACACTATGGCATGAAAACAGACAAGCAAAGCCACCTAATAACAAGGTTATACATTCAACACTGCTTCAGCTACTGCTTCTCACAGAAAGGATTCTTTCAATATATAATGTAATGCCTTCATACTGACACTTTCCATTATTTTATATTAATTTTTCTAACTTTTACTGTTATTTTTCTTGTTATCTTCAGTAAGCAAATTTATTCCTTGGCTATTCCTCATTACAAATTTTCCACATTTCTCTGAAATCTTCATATTCACTCTTCCTTATGGCATAATTTTTTATTACATTCTTATTATTTGTTCATCTATTTCCCAGTAATTGAACATATGCTTTATTTTCAGCCTTTTGTTTTTCTTATCATAAATAACATTGCTTTCAATGCATATTTTACATATGTATATACACTCTATCATTTAACTTTTTGGGGTATTATTTTTGAACTATTTGGTAATTTTAATTGTATAGAATTGATTTCATAAATTGTTTAATTCACACTCTGTCAGGAGGGAATTAGTGTATATAAGCAAGTAGGTATTATAATGAAAAGAATTCAACATACAGCCAGGAAAGTCCTAGCTCAAATCCTGCTGCAGATAATATCCAACCTTCAGCAAGTCATTTTATGTTTCTTTTCTTTTTTAATTTTTTTTAACACACATTGTTTTATGAATCATGATGGGAGAGAAAAAATTAGAGCAAAAAGGAAAAAAATGTGGGAAATAAAAAAAATAGAAAAGTGAACATGGCATGTGTTGATTTACATTCAGTCACCTTAGTTATTTTTCTGGATGCAGATGACATTTTCTACCCAAAGTCTATTGGAATTGCTTTGAATCACTGAACCACTGAGAAGAACCAACTCCTTCAGAGTTGAACATCGTACATTCTTGTTGTTATTGTGTACATATTATTGTATATTCCTGGTTCTGCTTGTTTCACTCAGCATCAGTTCATGTAAATCTTTCTAGGGCTTTCTAGATCAGTTTGTTCATCATTTTTTATACAGCAACACTATTCCATTACCTTCATTTATCACAATTTGTTCAGCCATTATTCAATTGATGGGCATCTACTTATTTTCCAATTCTTTGCTACCACAAAAAGAGCTGCTACAAACATTTTTTCATGTGTGTGTCTTTTTTTCCTCCTTTATGATTTCCTTGGAATACAGACCCAGTAATGGTACTGCTAGGTCAAAGGGTATGCACTGTTGTATAAATCCTTTGGGCATGTTTTCAGATTGTTCTCCAGAATGATTGGATCAATTCACAACTCCACTAAAGACACATTAGTGTCCCAGTTTTCTCACATTCCCTCCAACATTATCTTTATCTTTTCCTGTCATCTTAGCCAATCTGAGAAGTGTGAGATGTGAGTTGTTTTAATTTGCATTTTTCTAATAAATAATGATTTACACCATTTTTTCATATAATTATAGATGGCTTAATTTCATTATCTGAAAATAGTCTTTCCATATCCTTTGACCATTTATCAATTGGAGAATTACTTGTATTCTTATAAATTTGACACAGTTCTTTATATATTTAAGAAATGAGGCATTTACTAGAAATACTGCCTGTCAAAAATATTTTCTCCAGCTTTGTGCTTTCCTTTTAATCTTGTTTGTGTTGGTTTTGCTTGTGCAAAACCTTTTTGATTTGATGTAATCAAAGTTGTCCATTTTGCATTTCATAATGTTCTCTAATTCTTCTTTGTTCATAAATTCCTCCCTTCTCTAAAGATCTGATAGGTAAATTATACATTGCTTCCATAATTTGCTTATTATATCACCCTTTATGCTCAAATAATGTGCCCATTTTGACCTTATTTTGGTATGGGGTGTGAAATCTAGGTCTGTGCCAAGTTTCTGACATATTACTTGCCAGTTCCCCAGCAATTTTTTTCAAATAGTGAATTTTTATTTTAGAAGCTGGAGTTTGGGGGTTTATCAAATACTAGATTGCTATAGGCCTTGATTATTATGTCATGTGTTATTGCTCTGATCCACAATCTATTTCTTAATCAGTACAAAATTGTTTTGATAACTGCTACTTTATAATAGTTTTAGGTTTGGGACTGTTAAGCCACCATCCTTTGCCTTATTTTCATTAATTCCCTTGTTATTCTTGAGCTTTTGTTCTTCCAGATGAATTTTGTTATTATATTTTCTACTTCTAGAAAATAACATTTTGGAAGTTTGATTGGTATGGCACTGAACAAGTAGACAAATTTAGACAAAATTGTCATTTTTATTATATTAGGTAAGCCCAACCATGAACAATTAATATTTTTCCAATTGTTTAGATCTGACTTTATTTGTGTGAGAAGTTTTTTGTAATTGTGTTAATTCTTGGATTTGTCTTGACAGGTAAACCTCCAAGTATTTTATTTTGTCTGCCATAATTTTAAATGGAATTTCTCTTTCTAACTCTTGCTGATGGACTTTGTAAGTAATATATAGAAATGCTGATGATTTGTATGGGTTTATTTTATATCCTTCAACTTTGCTAAAGCTACAAACTGTTTCCAGGAGGTTTTTGTATGATTTTCTAGGATTCTCTAAGTATATTATCATATCATCTGCAAAGAGTGATAATTGCTGATTCTAATTCCTTTAATTTCTTTTTTCTTTTCTTATTGCTAAAGTCAGCATTTCTAGTAGAATGTTGAATAATAGGGCTGATAATAGACATCCTTATTTCACCCCTGATCTTATTGAGGATGTGTCCAACTTCTCTCCATTACAAATAATGCTTGCTGTAGGCTTTAGGGAGATACTAATTATTATTTTAAGGAAAGTTTCCTTTATTCCTATGCTTTCTAGTGTTTTTAACAGGAATGGGTGCTATATTTTGTCAAAAGCTTTTTCTGCATCCATTGAGATTATCCTATGGTTGCTCTTGGTTTTGTTATTGATAAGATCGATTATTTAGTAGTTTTCCTGATACTGAACCAACTCTGCATTCCTGGTATAATTCCCACTTGGGCATAGTGTATTATCCTGCTGATAAATTGTTGCAGTCTCTTTGCCAGTATTTTATTTAAAAATTTTGCATCAGTATTTATTAGGGAGATTGGTCTGTAATTTTCTTTGTTTTGGCTCTTCCTGGTTTGGATATCAGTACCATATTTGTGCCATAGAAAGAATTTGGCAGTACTCCTTCTTTAGCTATTTTTCTAAATAGTTTGCTTAATATTGGAATTAATTGTTCTTAAATGTATGGTAGAATTCACTTGTGAATCCCTCAGGCCCTGAAGATTTTTTCTTAAGGAGTTAATTAATGTCTTATTCAATTTATTTTTCTAAAATGGATCTATTTAAGTAATTTAATCCCTCTTCTATTAACCTGGGCAAATAATATTTTTATAAACATTCAATCATTTCTGTTAGATTGTCAGATTTGCTGCCATACAGTTGGGCAAAATGACTCCTACTTATTGCTTTAATTTCTTTTTCATTAGCAGTAAGTTTACCCTTTTCATTTTTGATGCTAGTGATTTGTTTTGTTTTGTTTTGTTTTTCTTTCGTTTTTCTGATTAAATTAATCAAAAGTTTATCTATTTTGTTGCAGTTGTTGTTTTTCCACAAAACTAACTCTGAGTTTATTTATGAGTTTTAACAATTTCCTTAATTTAACAATTTCCTTAGTCTCTATTTTATTAATATCTCTTTTGATTTTCAGAATTTCTAATTTGATATTTAATTGAGGGTTTTTAATTTGTTCTTTTCCCAGCATTTTTAGTTGTATGCCTAATTCACTGATTTCCTGTTCCTCTTTTATTCACATAGGTATTTAGAGATTAAAAAAACAACAACTGTTTTGACTTTATGCCGTAGGTTTTGGTATGTTGTGTCATTATTGTCATTCTTTTGAATGAAATTATGCATTGTTTCTATGATTTATTGTTTGACCCACTCACTCTTTAGAATATTATTTAATTTTCAATTATTTTTTCTGTCTACCTTTCTTTTTTCCCTTTGCAAAATATTTATTGAATATAATTTTTATTGCATTGTGGTCTGAAAATGAAGAATTTACTGCCTTTCTGCAACTTTTTGTACACTTTTTATGCCCTAATACATGGTCAATTTTTGTGTAGGTGCCAATTACTGCCTAGAAAAAGGCATATTCCTTTCTTTCCCTATTCAATTTTCTCCAGAGAAATATAATTTTCCCAAGTAGAGATGTAAACAGTTTAACTTTTAAATAATATACATTTTCCCTTGTTTACTTTTCTATGCTTTTCTTGAGTCCTATGATTATAAATTAAATTTTCTGTTTACTTTAATTTTTTCAATATAAATGACTGAAAGTCTCTTTATTGAAGTTCCATCACCTCCCCTGAAAGATGATGTTGCATCTTTTTTTTTAAACTTTTTTTTTGCTTACAAGAAATATATATATATATATATATATATTTGCAAAACATATGTATGGGTAATTCTTCAACATTAACCCTTACAAAGCTTTCTGTTACAAATCCCCCCCCTACTCCCCACCCCTCCCCTAGATGGCAGGAAATCCACTACATGTTAATTATGTTAGAATACTTGACAAATCGAATATATGTATACATATTTCCACATTTATCATTGTTGTGCAAGAAAAATCGTATCTACAAGAAAGAAAAATCAGATAAAGGAACAATGCAAACAAACATCAATCGAGAGCATGAAAATGTTATGTTGTGGTCCACATTTCACATCCCTCTCTCTGGGTGTATATGGTTTCCTTAAGTGAACAATTGGAAGTGGTTTGAAACATTTCCTTGTTGAAGAGAGCCATGTCCATCAGAATTGATCATCATACAGTATTGTTGTTGCCATGTATAATGATCTCCTGGTTCTGCTCATTTC